>VZTX01009475.1:116709-138327 GCA_013400915.1 Pardalotus punctatus
GCCCTGCCCGGCCGGGAGCCAACAGCGCCCCTGCCGGCTGGGACCGGAACTGCACCAACGGGGAGGGCGTGCGGCAGCTGAGAGCAGGCTGCCGCTGGGTTTCTGGTTTGTCTGTTGTTGCTGCTGCTGCTGTTGTTGCTTGTTTGCCGTGTTTAATTACTAGCAAAGAACTGTTATTCCTTTTCCCTAATCTTTGCCTGAGAGCCCCTTGATTCCAAATTCGGAGGGAAGTGGGGTCATATTCTCTATTCTAAGGGTGGTTCCTGCCTTCCTTGGCAAACACCTGTCTTTCAAACTGAGACAATGATCTTCTTCTCATCTTGATATGGAAACTGGTGCTGTTCTGTCCAAAAGAGTAGGTTGTCTCAGTATGCTAGGATGCAGAGGCCTCAGACCAATTAAGCTGGGCTTTCTCTGCAGATGTAGCTTATGTTCTGCTTGATACAAAGCAGAAGCTTCGTGAGCAAAAACCCAGGCTAGGTGAACATGCTGATAGGACTCATATGGCTTGCATTGTACACCTGGGCTGTATGTCACCTCTGCCGCAAAATTGTACTTGTGCAATCCACAAAGAACCATTTGCATGTGTGCATATGAAACATTCCATTTTGGCTTGAATTTCATATGGAAAACTACTGGTGTCAGACATACTGTCCACTAGAGGATACAGTGGATCTCAAAACATTTAGTGTTGAAAGATACTGCTGAGCTGTTAGTTTCTTTCAGTTTTGCATGCTTTTTGTTTGATAAATTTAAGGTAATTTTGAAACTGAGCATTCTAGTATGTGGCATAATAATAAGTATATAAACTGGTCACTTATTGGTTTGTTAGAATGGGGACAGAGAAAAAAAATCCCTAAAATAGCCTGACAAATCTCAAAATACATACGCTCCATATACCGTAACTCTACTTTGAATTTTGTTTTTTGTTTATGTTGTTTCCTTTAAGATGAAAAATCATTTGTTGTCTGTTTTGGTTTATCAGTTTTCCCTTGTCAATCTGCTCTAGGAAAAGATAAAATCATTCAGTCTGTGGCCCAATTTGATTCAGTATCCCCATGTGAAAGAGCCATTTGTTTACACTGAGAATGAAGAATCAGGTATATGAAGAGATACTGGAATTCTGCCATATGTTGTAACATATGGGCAGTTTTCACTATGTTAAATCCATGTGGAGGGGGGAACCTTTGTGGACAAAAGTACTGCATTTTCCCACCTTGAACCCTTAGTAAGAGTACACTTTCATAACATTGCAAAGGAATTAACTAACCCTAACCAAAACAGAGATTTTGTAAATATTTATACATCTTACAGCCAGGGACAATGAGGCACAGAGTGAGCATAGAGCTACACAGGTCTTGGTAATTAAGGTACTGGAGGCCCCACTTTGTTCTGTGTTTTGCAGCACATGCCACTACCTCTCAATTTGCTATGTATGTAGCAGGATTTGAAATGTGTACCTATCTCTTTGTACAATTTGCACAAAATTATCTTTGTTGCACATTGGTAGTGACAAAAAAATAAAACTGTCACCAGTTTCTAAAATGCATAGAAATATAGAGAAACACATATTTTATATTATGAGATATGACACTATGAGATGCAAATTCAGTGTGAGCTACTGTAAGTTAGGTGAAAGATAATTTTTGCTCTTATTTTTGTAGCTTGCTGCCTGAGGCATGATTGGTGAAAGTACATTTATATTGGTATAACAATGCTAGTTCAGTATTTGAGGAATGAAATTAAGAGACATGGCAGGAAAAATAATCTAAAATAGGGGCATAAAGAAGCAATCAGCTTCTTGCTCCTCTTATCACTCTCCATCCCACACATTCCTCTCCCAGTTTGTGATTGTACACATGCCTCGACCCTATTCCTTAATGTTGAGTGTTACTTATTTTAAATCATCTCCAATAAACACCTTCCTACAGAGACATAATCTTTCTAAATGTTAGCCCACTGTGGTTTCAGTATGACTTCATATAGTACTTATAGTAGGCTTTCCATGATACTTACAGTCATGGCTATAGAAATAAAACTTCTGAAACTATTTTCCATTGACTTCTTAGCTGTTTTGCTTACTTTTTTAGACCCTGATCATTGGACACCTCAAACGGACAATGTTAAAAAAAAAAGATTGACATACTGGGCTTTCAATTTTATTATATTTTATTATATTTTATTATATTTTATTATATTTTATTATATTTTATTATATCTTGTTGCACAGCAAGAAAACTGACTTCTAAGAGTTCTCAAAATCCTAACAAAAACTCAAATACTCGGAGCAGTTTCAAGAATGCTCTTTTATCTTTTTTCCATAAAGCATATATAAGATACTGTTTCTTTGCATTTCCAGAGAGGTATAAATGTATTACCACTTCATGCTGTATGTATTTATAACATGATTTTATAGAGAGGTGATCTAAAGTAACAAACCCAGAAGATCTGTGTCAGACTGATCTTAGATCCTAGACCCACAAAGATATTTTTATAACTTAATATTGAAAATGTCTGTAATTTTGGTGCAGTCTGTTGAATTTTTAGAACTGTATTTTAGGCACATGTAAAGTCTTTGAATAGCGAATGACTGTAAATAATTTGTATTATTTGTATTTGACTGTAAATAATAGTACCAGAATTTGTCTCCTATTTATAATAGAAAGAAAGCAGTATATCTCCAGACTAGAAGGAGACTTGGGTATGAGCAGCAAATAATAATATTTTGTTTAGGCCCTTTATCCTGTCCAAAAGTCATACAAAGAGATATGGGGCATTTTACCTAGTGTAGTTCATGCCATTAGATGCTATAACAATAATGCCATTTGTAACAAATAACAGTCAGGGTTTAACAAAAAAATATAATAGTTAGGTGTGATGTTAAATTTAAAGAAGAGTGATGGAACAACTCTTTTTGTTTTGTTTTGTTTTGTTTTGTTTTGTTTTGTTTTGTTTTGTTTTGTTTAAGTACCTCTGTTCTCTGGGTAAAACTCAGTTTGCAATTTATCATGGTATGCTTAAATTGGAGAGCTTGATGTTGACATTAATTCATTGCAGTGCAAGCATTCAATGTTATTGTACATATGTTATAGCATATGGCAGGATTTCATTCCTCATCTCTTTCTGATGGTCTGTCCCCAGAGCCACTAAAAGTCTGTCCCATGAGATGACTCTTTGTTAAATTAGGTCAGCAACTGAAGTAGGACATGTGTCAACTCCTCTGCTGAGAAATATGGCAGTGTTAACACTTGAAAATTAGCTTTTCTTCAATCTTTTTAGGTTGGAAATCTAATGAGAGATCTTACTCTAAGCATAGACATCTCTGACTTCTCTTCAGGTATTAATGAGATATTTTAATTTTTATTTGTTATTATTATATTAACTACACTGTTGTTTACAGACATTTGAAGAACACTGTTTACGTCTGTGGGCAGAGTTAACTTCATCTCTGTGAGGCACCATAGTGGTATGTATTGTCAGTTAATGCCTTGGCTGGGTATGGTATTGGTAGTAGAAGAATGCCTTTGCATGAACTTGTCTCTACAGACTCTAGATTGCTTTGCTGTATCCCATTTCACTTTACACATAGCCACACATTTCTCTAAGGGAAGAAATGTTAACATATTGGTGTATGTAGGGTATATCTGCAGGACATGATCTTGTTCTAACACACTAAACAGAAGGAAATTTTACTTCTGTTTCTTTACCAGAAGTTCCATTTCCACTGCCTTTCTGACACCCATGATTTTATAAAACTTTACCACAGCCTCTCTCATTTGCATCCTTTTCAGTCTGACAAGTATAAGCCTATTTAATTGTTCTTCCATGCAGCAGGCTTTGATTAGATTTCTTGCTGCCTTTGAACATTTTCCAGGTATTCTCTTCACTTTTTGAGATGGAAAGTTTCACACCCCATGGTATTCAAGAGGCAGACATGCCATAGGTTGATACAGTGGCTTATTTTCTCTGGTTTTTGTTTTGTGTCTGTGTTGATTTTGCTTGGCATGGTTTTTGATAGCATGGGGGCTACAGAGGTGGCTTCTGTGAGAAGATGCTAGAAGCTTCCAGCATGTCCAGCAGAGCCAATCCCTGATGGCTCTGAAGATGGACATGCCACTGCCCAAGCCTGGGCCAATTAGAGATGCTGGTTTCACCTCTGTGATAACAGATTTAAGAAGAAATCACAGTGGGGCACAGCTTTTTCTATCCAGAGAAGAGGAGGAGGTGAGAACATGTGAGGGAAACAACATGGAGACACCAAGGTCAGTGGAGAAGGTAGGGGAGAGGAGGAGGTGCTCCAGGTGACAGAGCTGAGATTCCTCTGCAGGCCACGGTGAGGACCACAGTGGAGCATCTGTGCCCCTGCAGCCCATGGGGCCCAGGGGGGATGCAGAGATCCCGCAGAGAACCCGCAGCCTGTGGGGAGGTGCCCACGCTGGAGCAGGTGGATGCCTGGAGGAGGCTGTGCTCCAGTGGGAGACCCAGTGGAGAGAGGGGTCCCTGCTTCCAGGCTGGAGCAGCCTGTCCTTGGAGGATTGCACCTTGTGGACGAGGGACTCATGCTGCAGCATTTTGGGAGGACTGTCTGCCCGTGGGAGGAGCTCACATTGCAGCAGTTTTGGGAGGACTGATGCTCATGAGGGTGGAACCACACTGGAGATATTCATAGAGAACTGTCTCCTGTGGGAGGAACCCCATGGCGCAGCATGGGAAGGACTCCTCTCTCTGAGCAGCGGAAGAAGATCCTAGTGATGTACTGACCAAATGCCTCACTCCCTGTCGCCCTGCACTGTTGGCAGGAAGGAGGGAGGGATTGGGGGAAGAAAGGGTGTCTTTAAGGGCTTATTTTAGTTCTCTTTGTCATCCTCTGACTCTGTTAGTAATAAATTAACTTTGTACCTCTGAGTTGAGCCTGTTTTGCCCTTGGTGCTCTTTCTCCCGGTCCTTATCTCGACTCATGACCCTTTCGTTAATTTGTTTTTCCTCCTCTGCCCAGCTGAGGCAAGGGAGAGTGAGTGAGTGGCTGTCATGGGTGCCTGGCATATGGCTGGTGTCAAACCACGATTGTGTCCTTATTTCTTTGCTACTTTTTTATAATTTTTAATGTTGCATTTACTTTTTTTGTTGTGTGTGCTACCGAAGAGTGAACTAAAATTTTCATGGAAGTATTGATTCTTCTCATAGATCTCATTTCTGAGGAGGAACAGTCAGCTCAAATCAAACTTAGACTTTAGGGCTTGTCAGGTTTAAGTTACAAAATTTAATTTATTCTTTGATGCTCAGTTAAGACTTGAATCTATGAATCAGCAATGAACAGAAGTTTCCAGTCTGTTCTGACCTTTTTTTTTCCTCCATTCTTTAAAATCTCAGTGAAGAATTTCTGATCCTGTTGTCTGGAATATAGAAGTGACAGTTTTAGCTGCTTCTCTTCCAGAAAGATGACATGTACAGAAATGGGTGTGTAGAAGAGCTTCTGAAATAAAGATAGAGCCTCTTAGAAGACTGGAATACTCTGACCTGTTTAGCCTAAAAGGCAAGATTGCTCTCCACAAGAACATTTTGAGGTCAAACACCTAGGAGGGAACTCCTGCCAAGCTAAAGGTCAGATAAAGGTCAATATTAGCATAAACCCCAATTTGTATAAGCAGTTCCTGAAGAAATTTTGTGCTAGGATTTAGATGAATGGTAACTTTATTGCTACTGGGTTACCAGTTGTAATAGTGAGAAGAAAAGCAAAAATCCCTTGTTTTCATTATGTGCTTTAGAAGTGAAAGAGAGATATTACTCTGATATGTTTCTTGAAAAAACAGGAAACTAAGCCTTACATAGCAACTCTACCCTTGTCTTCAGTTTACATAAGTGGGAAGATTTGTCATCATTTGAACAGCAAAAGGAGAAGAAAAAAACCCCAAAACCCAGCAACTTCGCCCAAGCCTTTCAAGAGGCTTTGGGCCTGGTATTGGAATGTTCAGGACCAAATACAATACTTCCAATAACCATATGTGCATAAAAAAATACAAGTTATAACTAAATCTTTGTTTATGTTTCCTGTTCCATTGTTTAACTTAGCAAGCAAACACTATCTTCTTTACTGATGCCGTATTTGTCAAATGGGTTTTCCAATAAGTAATGTTCCTTGGATGCATGGAGTGGATATTAAAAATATGATTTCTGTTTGCTATTTCTGACATTTTCACTGCCCCTTGAGTTTGAACGTTCCCCACCTGAACTAAGACTACAACTCAACAGAGACAGAAGGAGAGGGAAAAGAAGAATTTGTGCATTCTGAGTGTTGTTATTATTGATAGTAATGTACCCAGGTGACTGAACTACAGAATAAGATATGTTTCCTAAAACAAGCCGTGGATGCAGAGTGCTGTTAATCTTCATTCTTGTTATTAATTTTTTCCGTCTCACCTCCTCCTCTTACCAAGTTCTTTAGAGACAGTTGTATTACTTTCAAGCACATTTTCTTATCCACATTTTATATTATTCCAGCTCTTTTATTTAGGATTTTTCACACATTCCTCACATTTCCTTTACAGTCTCCAGTCAATAAGCATTAAGACCTAAATACTCCTTTGCACTTCATGGCTATTCCCTTATCACATGCGTTTTCTGTTGCTTGAAGGCAGATCTGTACAACTTTTGTTCCTGGAATCTGGGTTTTTTTCTTCCCAACCAGATGGAGGATGTGTAAATGTGTCTAAAGACTGAGAATACCATTAACTCATTTTTTACAGAGCTCTGGGAGACACGATATCTTTCTGTCTCCTTTTAAGCTAGGCTAAAAAAAAAAAAAAGCAATAACTCCACAATACAAGGAAAGCAACTTTAGCACATTATTGTGTCTCTCATACCTCAGACTGCAGGGAAAAAAAGATGCACTTCTGCTGCTGTGCATTAATCTTTTGCTCTTTGCAAAAGAAAACAATCTCCAAGTCATACACAAGCTGGATTTACATTATTCCATTAAGTATTGATTTTAATGCTTGAAGCCTTTATTGTTGCAATTTATCAGAGCTTTTTGCACTGTGATGGGTAGAAAATAATACTGTTCAGCAACTGCTCATTGTACACTCCACAGCTGATATGGCAAAAGTGGCCAAGAAGTGTTGTTGCTATCCATATTTTTTAAGTCCGTCTGTAGATTCAGAAGAAAAGCTATATTAACTCAATTTGCTCAATACCTGGTGTTGAGAAATAAAATAAGTTGCATCCAGTCTCTAACTGGACAAAGACATCTGGATAAGGATTATTTTACAAGTGGATGGCATTCTCTTAGCGTAACTCTGAGGGACAAAGTTCATTAAATGCAAGAGGCTAGAATCTCCTTTTTTTTGGCTTTTTTTTTTTTTTAAATGGGAATCTTATTTTTATCAGAGCTCATCTAATTTCCCTGTTTGACTTCAGGAGTTATTGCTCCAATAAAATATCAGATTAACTTTTTTTAAAAATTGAGAATAATCAGCAATATTTTAAATAAAAATTATATGATTGAATGAAAAAGTATATATGTAAAAAGGAGCCAAGATTGTTTTCTGAAACATTTTGCACAAGTTTTCTGTTCTTTAAATATGCATTTCGTAAACTATGACTTGGAAGATTACAATTCTGGAAAACATCCGTGTCAACTATCAAAATGTTGCTTCTATACATATGTATTTATATGTCTAAAATAAGTCTGAAGGGCATGACAGAGAAATTCAAACCAGCAGTGTGACTTTGTTTCAGTCAGAATCTGGTTGAAGTAAATGAATGTGACAACACAAAAATTGCATCAAGCTTACTAAAATATTAGTATAACTTCATATAATAGTTTTCAAAACATTGAGACTGTTGTCGACCCCAAATTTTTACAGTTATTATGCATCTCATCTATGACTTTTGTAATAGTTTTATATTCTGTACAGGCTAAAATTCACCTCTTAACTGAAGGAGGGTAACTTGACCATTGAGTTCTTCATTGAGGAGGGACAGAGATAATGTCTCAGAGAGATAAGGGGCAGATAAGCTCTTTCATCTTCAGGTATTTGGCTACTGAAGGACCTGAAAATTGTCAAAGCTATCCAAACCATCATTCAGTTTAATTTCTGATGATCTTTGTGTTTGTCAGCGTTTCAAGGGGATTAGTGGGTACAGATTGCTGAGGTCTGTTTGAGGGGTTATTACAGAGCATGTCCTACTGCGCAGAAGATACAAAAGATAAGAAGTTTTATCTGGTATGTCTTCACTGTAGGTTCATATCCTGAAACCAGTGAGTGAGAGAGTTGAAGCTGGGTTTTGTTTGTTTAATTATTCAGTAAAGTGCTTTAGTGGACATAGAATCACTGCTACCGTCTCCACATTATTTTTTTCTAGAGCTGGGAATTTGTCTCGGGTTAGAGACAAATTTTCCAGGTGGGAAGCACTCTGAATAAAAGCCTCCCCCAGCAAAGACCTCTGACACCCCCTCCCCCACCACAACAGAAGCTCTTGGATGAAAGTGGAAAAAAAAAACCAACTGTTTATTTAATAACACACGCAGGGTGCCCTGCAAGGCACAAGGGAAGGGGAAAGGGAGAAAGAGGGAAAAAACAAACCCAAATTATTAAACCTGGGTAAACAACTGAAGAACTTTAGTGTCCTTTTCCTCAGGTGCAGCTTCCCCCACTCCGGGGGTCCCCGGAGAGCCGGGTGGAGTTGCTCCGGTGGCTCCCTGGGGGATTCTTGTCTACTGTCCTCTGGGGGCTTCTTGGTTTCTCAGGTGAGAAAGAGAAAACAGTCCGGAATAGCAAAAATCCAGAACGGGGACAAAAAAAGGAGAAAAACCAAAATCCCAGGGAAGGAAAAAAAATCTAGCAGCAACCACGGACAATTGCACCGGCTAGACTAAGCAATAAGCCTGGGGGAGTTTCAAAACAACCCGCGCCCGGCAGTTTCTTTCGGCTGCTGAATGCAATTAAAGCTACAGGACCACATTTCTAAGCACATATGCAAACGATAGGGAATACAAGTATCATAACATCACCCCAAGACAGAATTACAGAGAGAATTCACCACCTGTGGGAGGCAAGAAAGACAGCTACTTCCCTACAACTAAGAGCTAATGGAGTTGATTCTAGTTCTGCTGTAAAAAGTGAGGACTCTGGCATTGTCACAGAGCTCTTTAGATTAGGTGGCTCTATGCCAGATTAGTGTCTGTTATGTTGCAGGTAAATATCAATAAATTGCTGTGTCCTTCAGAAGGAGTTTGAAAATATAATTCAGGAATCTGTTAGATGACAGGAAAAACTTCAGGGTAGCAATGCTCACTGTTGCAAAGTTGAAGTTCTGTTGCAGGGTTGGCTCTTGTACAATAGCAGAATCACCCAAGGATTCTCATAAACAGTTTTGTTCAAAATGCAAATGTTTTCCAGAGTTTAATTCCAGGATGCACATGTAGGACAATTCTATGTGTACAGTCCATGCAGGTGTGATGAGCCTCAAAAGTGCCATGTCATAGAAAATAATGCTGTTCTTTTGCATATTTACCTTTGTTTTAAGTTTATTTCAAGTTCAATGTATATTTTTAATTGAAGTAATGATAATTTAAAAGACTGTATATTAAAGCTGGATGGACAGTTCAGCTAAAACACATCTTTTTCATTTATTCAACTGGATTTGTATCAAGCCTGAGCACTGAGATCAAAATTTCTAATTTCATGGAGCTGCATGAAAATAGAACAGAAATCCTACCTTATTTTCCTCTTTGGGAGCCTGGCAACCATCCACCTGACTGTGTGGAGAGCACTCTTGGCTAGCACAGCTGACAGTATCAGGCTGTGAAAAGCTCCTGTAGAGGGACTGGTGAAATACAAACCCAGGCCTTCGATTCACAAGTCTACATTGGCCAAAATATCTGATTTCTTGGAGAAGTACATTCCCTGCCATGTCAAAGAGTGACAAGGTTGATACTCCGACTGGCAGAAATATTTCTGGGAAAGTGTGCTGGAACCCCTTCAAGAGTTTCTGCTAACAGCATGGCCCAGCGTTTATAAAGCAGATCATGGCTAAAATGTGGAAGACAGTTTTCTTCATTACAGGGAATTATATAATTTTACATTAATTAATAATCATACATTTTTTTTCTGGTTTATACACTAGGAAAAATGCACTGTTTAAATAATCTTTTAAGACAATGTAGATTGAAAACATCTTTACACTTTCTAGGAAGCATTGCATTACAGGTTTATCCCCCAGTTTTTCTGAGAAAACTCTAGTAATGTGGTAAGTCTCTCAGTACTCTTTGTGCTAAAGCTGATCTCTTCAGGAACCTATGCCTTTGCATAACTCTCAGATTAGAAAGATGGAAATGAATTTGGGCTGACAAGAGAGGAACATCAAGGGCAATTAGACTCCTCACATTTTTTTTCCATGAATGAAGACTACATGTTTAGAAATGGTGTTGGGAGGTGGAACCTCAGGTCAAACAAATGTTTTGCGCATAATTCTAAAGAACAATTACTTCTGGGAAAGAGAAGAAAGGGAACTGTCTGTACTTCCTCTTTTTCCATGTTAATAGATTGAATCTTATTAGCCAGGTGTATTTCAGGGGAGAGAATAATTGCTTATAGATGGGAGAATTCTTTTTTACACATCTATAATAAAACTACCTCTAATTTTAGCTTTACTTCAAATACAGGCCAACTATTAAGAAAAAATAAATAGACAATCACTCCATAGTCATGCTGCATACTTTACATTTTCTTTAACTGTGTTCAAGCACATCTCTGGGGTGGAAACGGGGACAATGTCAACCCCATCTTGATGTATAATCTTCAGATTGTGGGACAGAATTTGCAGTGGATTCAGTTGCAGACTTTTGTTTGTGGGATGTCTTTGAGGCATTTGATTATGGAAGGATGGATTATGGCATAGTCTGTAAGAATAGGAAATGCAGCTTGACTGGAAGTGAAAGGCCTTCCACAGCAGAAAAAAAACTGACACTTGTCCTAGATTTATATTGAAATTATCTGAAATAATTTATGACATTCTGTCCAATAAACAGAATTATCATCTAAAGAGACAAAAAGACAATAAAAAACATATAAGAAAATCATTGCAAGAATAAAATGGAAAAGACGCTATAAGTCTTGGCTTGATAAAGCTATTTTCCTAAAATTTGTTTTTTGGGGCTTAATTAATGGTGATGGTTTGGGTTATTGCATGGATTTTTCTCTGCAACATAAATTCTGAAACTGTATCTTTACAGTTTATCATCGACAGAGCCAGATCGTCACAAGCTTATTTTTTAAAGGGACCGCATTGTTTCTGCTACTCCTTATAAAGTTGTATCTTCATTAAGAAAGAAAAGAAACAAAAAAATAAACACCCAAACAAACAGCTGTCTTCCTGTCAGTAATTCTGTTTAATATTTGATATGTTTTGCTGACCTGGTGGATCAACATGGTATGTCATATTTCAATAACTTTTCTCTTAATTAGCTACTGTGTGATCTCCCTAATAGTACACTTTAAAAACACTATTGTACACTATTTTAAATTTTTAATATTTACACTATTGTAAATACCATGGGGGCTACTAGATTTTCCAGTCACACTTGGGGTTTATGTGTCTCCATCAGACAGCTTCATTGATGCAAGCTGACTACAGAACCACCAGATCCCTGATTAGAGGCCAAATCAAAGGAAAGAAAAATGACTACCAGGCCGTTAATTCTCACTAGTGGTCCCACAATTTTGTTCAACGGGTTTTGATGTGATGAGAGAAAAAAACATTTTGCTGTGTCGTGGACCTCCGAGTATTCCAATCCCTCTGCAAATACAGAGGACAAGAAACTGATAAGTTAGAGGAAAATTTTAGAGTGTGGGAAACCAAATTTTGTTTGTATGTGTAAGAAAATGTAAGAAAATGGAGAAAGTGAGAAAATTAAACTAATATTTAGTGAGGATTTGATCATAAATCTGTAGATAAATTCTCACTAATACATATTGCTCATACTAGTTTGTTTTCCTTTGGACCCCCTTACCGCCAAACCAAGCATGATATAAAGGCAATATATAAAATAACTCCTCTCATGTAGTTACTTTTACATATGATAAAAGCAGTGTCTGTAATAGATATGCTTTTAATAATAATAATTTTGTTATGAGGGAAGAAAAATAATAGTCCAAGAAATATCAAAGAGGATACACGGACAGAGTTTTTTATAGTATTTTAGAAGATTAGTTTGGCAAATAGAGCTGGAAAACTCAGACTGAGTCTGTGGAGATGAACATAAAGATCTCTGGAAAGTCTGCCCAAGTTAAGAAATTAATCTGTGAAGTTCCTGGTCACATGATGAAGAGTACACCCATGCACAGACACCTAATGACTCTCTTTAAATGCTCTGGTAGAAACATCTTGATTATTACTTACCTGAAGTTATTTTACAGTAAATTGAAATGGCAGTAGCAATGTTTTAAAATTATCCAGACCTTTTCAAAGGTACTTTTCCAGTTATCTGAGCTAACATACCAAAAGTCTTCAAAATGGCTTCATGTCACCGATGCTTTCAGGTTGAGCTGTCACTGCTTTCCATCTTTCACAAAAAAAGTTGGAAAAAATAGAAAAAGGAAGGCAAGCTGGGGGGGTTCCTAAATATTTACATTAACTCTGTATTATGAATTAGGCATGAATACAAGTTGGGATACAACTTGTGTACAAGTTAGAAATATTCCAGCTGGAGCAAAATTTCATTCCATAACCAGTCTGTATACCAGACTTTTGTGTTGGCATCATAATCTGAATCATATTCAGTATCAAAACCAACTTCAGTTGGTTGTTGGTGTAGTTCTGATTTAAATGTCTTGATACCCACATTTTAGATCTTTTACATGAAAATCTAGAAAGATTGGAACATGTGTAATACATTCAATATGAGCTTAGTTCTGTAATTTATACTCAGGAGAGTGGTGAAGTCTGAATAAAGAGGAAATAGAGGTTATGAGACCATGGTTTTAGTTTTTATATTAATTTTAAAAAAATTATAATCTTTCCTGAAAATGTTTTTCCCCAAATAGCTAGAAAATTGAAAGCACCATGTAGTGCCTTCTTGAGTAGTGGTTGTGTTGAAAACTGCTATTTTTTCAGTTCTGTTTATAAAACTTGGTTCCAAGCAATATTTTGGAGATTACTAAGAGTAGGAAAGAGAGCAGTTATGAAGAAGAAAGTAATAACAACATTAAATACCTTCCTCCTTCTTCCCACATTTTTCCTTTTATTCCTTTTGTTCCAATGTTTTCTTAATTTACTCCCTTGTTTTCTGGCAACTGTGCTACATTTTAGAGAGACAATACTTGTTCTCAATTTCTGTAAGTTGTGTTCAGGTAATTATTTCAGGCTAGAAACATTTTGATGTGGATATTTACAGTTAATTGCAGGGTTGAGTAACCAACTTACCACCAGTACTGGTGGAAACAGCTGGATGCATACATTTCAGGTTTGATCTCACTTAGATTTATAGCCATATTGGCCACATATATCCACTATTAAAATGTTTCTGCAATTAATTAATATTTATATTTTAAAAATACATATGAGAAAAAAAGTCCTCAAATACTTGACATTCTACCATTTAATTATCTACAAATTCACTTTATGCTTCCTGCTATAAACTGTGGAAAGTCTTTGCACAAGGAAGCGAGAACAGGACCTCCTGAAATCTGAAAGAAAACTTAAATGGGTACCATTTTCTTAAGTGTTTGGTTTACATATAAGTTTTCAAAAGAAGTTGGCACATCTCCATTCTTTCCTCTTACTCCCCCCACTCTGTTCTGCTTCCAAAAAGAACACAACCAGAAAAAATTAGCAATTACAGTTAGTATATTGTGACTTTGAAAGAAAGGAAATACATGTGGTATACAAGGAACCAAAGTATTGAAATCTGTTCCTATTCTTTGCCCTTTAATATTAGCATTTTAAAACTAATTTTTAGGAAAAAAATAATTTTTAGGCTCACTCTCAGGAAAAACTTGATATCAACATAAAAGGAAGATTAAATAGGAGGGGGATATCTTGAGATGACAAGGGAAATAAATGCGAATATCTAGCATGTGAAATGATGACATATGTGACCAGCGTTATTTCAGGTATCTGTTGGGTAATGTCAGTAATGTGAAAGTTGCATGATACAGGAAGATCATCAGAGTCCTACCTTCTGAGGTGTTTGCAAGAGTGTGTAAATGTTTGTGCCCATGCTGTTTTGAAAGCTATTAACTGAGGAGGTTTTTTGGTGGGGTTTTATTTGGTTGATTTGTTGTGGCTTTTCGTGGGTTTTGTTTTTGTTTTCCATTTTCTTTTTGCTTCCCATTGACCACAGAATCATAGAATTGACTGAGTCAGAAGAAAGCCATAAGGATCGTTGAGTCCAACTCCTGGTCCTGGACGTTGTAACGCATTACAGCAAAAAAAAAAATCAAGTCAGGGAAATATTCAGAACAGAATTGATTGCTCAGAAACAGAAAGAGGCAAGCTTAAAAGAGATTCAGAAGGTAGATTTAAAGTAAGATAAATCAGTGGCGTGAAAAAGCAAAGAGAAACTGAGTGTTAGGTCTGTGCCAGATTTGCTCTATTATTAATCAACATTCTGGTTCCCTAAGACTTAACCAAATCTTGCCATCTGTTCATCATCGGTCATGGAAATCATTAAAAGCAGAACTATGTAGGTGTTTGCACTTAACTAGAAATGAAAAAGATGCTTAAAATTCTTCATTTTCCTGTAGAAAATTGGAATTGGAAAGTTGGTAATTCTGCTGCAGCCTAGGTTGGATAATTGAACAGACAAGAAAAGAAGAATTAATTAAGGGGAAGGTATGGATACCTCTGTTGCTTACACAGATACTCTGCAGCTCTGTTGAGGGCTGGTTGAGCAAACACACCACCCTTATCCCCCCACTCTCCTTTTTAATGTGCAGTTTTAATCTGCAATGGTGCTGTTATGGGACACGTGAACGTAGTTTCATTACAGATTTTAAATGTTCTAGTTATTTAAATGTTCTGGGTTATTCAGAAACCAGAAGAAGGAGTAACATGGGAAAATATTGTGTCATGTTAGGTATTTCCTATGGAATAGCAGAGAGGGGGGATGTGGGTTCTGTCTACAAATAAAATATCACATAGTTCTAGGAAAAAGAAAGAGGAGACTTGTTGAGGAGAACCTGACCTTGCATTCAAAGCCTTGGAACTACACAGGTCAACATCAAGACCCCGTTGAAGGCCTGGCTATACTCTCAATTGTTTACGAACATAGAATGAAACTATATTATAGGAAATTAGTGTTCATCTGTACATTTTTTTTTTACCTCAATAAAGTTATTTTATATACATTTATAATTTCACAGAGGGCTGTGATATAGTTGTCATTATTTTGCTTCCAAAAACAATTTTATTAGACTACTTGATTATTTTTAAGCACAAAATTTCACTCTTGTAAAAGCAGACAATCTTTGGTGCTAGGTGAGGAATCTGTATAGCTGCTTACTCCAGGCACAAGATATTTTGGAAATTAATCGAGAATAAAACATTAGCTATTTAGTGACTTTTTAGTTGACCAAAGTCAACTTGACAGTTTCCAGGCAGTAATATTGTTTCAGCCTTCAGAGTACAGCATAAATATGAGTGCTCCGTATGTAGACAATAGAGATAAACAGATATATACGTATCTAAATACACATAAAATATCAAATATAAATATAAATAATTGGAATATATAAATAGAAATGTTAGTATAGCTAGAAGAAAATGAAAACTCATTTTTCTAATGTGTAAGTACTGTATTAGAGAAGGATGGAGATATGTCACAAAGGGACTACTCTCAAAAGTAGTCTCAGGGTTAGTTGTAGAAGAAAACTTTTCTAATCAAGAGGGTTTTTCACATACAAATTCAATAAGGTCTTGTCTGAAAGATCTTGTCTTTCTTGTCTGAAAATATTTGATCAGAAATAGATATAAGATTAATATAAGAGATTTCCTGGTAGAAAACTATAGAAATTTACTGCACTCCATTTTAATTTTTCTGCTTCTTTGGGGAACTGATTTTTCCCATTCTCAAATCAAGTATCAACCTATTTCACATCTGACCCTGTACCATGCTTATAGTTTGTGACATGCTATATTTTCAGCTTCAGTAAATCCGTGTACATTTACATTGATATTATTACCATTATTCTTATTGACTCTTGCTGAAGCCATTGATCTAAGTAAATTGATGTTTAGTAACCTCTAAAGTCTAGCACAAGAATTTTGCAGAAGTGGACAGTAAACTGGAAAGGTGCATTTTCCCATAAGACTTGGATTACTGGTAGTAGAATACTGACCACATCCCTTTGTCTGGTCCTCTAAAGGTCTGCGGATTTTCCCTTTCTAGAAATTGTCATCTTTAGACTGAAGCAGAAGCTTCTGTGTCTGTCTGAGCAAAATGTGAGTTAAGAGGAAAGAATTTAACTAGCCAGCATACTTCATGTTGTGGTGTCCTCCTTATGGGCAGAGAAGTCATTCACTATGCTACATTATTTCTGTGCCTTATTTTCTCTTGATTTTTCTTATAAATTTTCTGCTATAAACTGTACCCCATGAGTCACACTCTTAATATTATAGCACTCTGTATGAAACAGATCTTTTTTTTGAGAAATGTATTCTCGGTAATGGTTTCAAAATAGCAACCTTTTTTCCAGGTTTGACAATCTCCAAACAGCAAATTTTCTCTAACCTTTTGCATGTTTTGGAAAAGGCATGAAAAGCATCCTCCTTCTGTCTGATGACCTAAGAACAAACTAAAGTGTAATTAAGTAGTGAAGCACAGTCTAGGAGTCCCTCAGCAGAGGTAAAAAACCAATGTTATCCAGTTAAAATTTCATAGACTTATGGAATAGTTTGGGTTGGAAGTGACCTTTTGAGGTCATCTANATGCAAAAAAGTTTATAGGCCCTATTTCAGTACCAGAAGTTCTCAGAGAGGTCTTCCCAGAGCCCTCTCTTCTCCAGGCTNTGAGGTCATCTAGTCTGATCCCTCTGACATGGGAGGGGATTCCTTCAACTAAAATATTGAATATTCCCTGAATATCCCTAGTGATGGGATATCTACTGCCTTTCTGGGCAACCTGTGCCAGCATTTCACCACTCTATTCATAAAAAGTTTTTTCTTGAACATGGATCTACATTCTTTCAGTTTAAAGACATCACCCCTTGTCTTATTGCAACAGGCCATGCAAAAAAGTTTATAGGCCCTATTTCAGTACCAGAAGTTCTCAGAGAGGTCTTCCCAGAGCCCTCTCTTCTCCAGGCTGCACAACACTTTCACCTTTTCCTCATAGGAGATATGTTCCATCCCTCTAATCTAACATGCTGCACACCTTTAAAGAATAGTAAAGCTTCTCATTTTTAACCACTTCTACTTCATTTTGTACATTTGCAGCCTCTTTGATAGTTTTCTGTGCTACGATCCAGCCCATATGCAGTCTGGAACAAGATGTACTGTACTCAGAATTTAAAAAATACTGATCAACATCTTCTCCACCATTTGTCCCCATCTTCTACAAACACTTTAATGTCAATTCCTGCCAGTCAGAAGCCTTTGAATTTACCACTGGAAATAACATTCCTAGGTGCAGTTGGTATATGGTTGACAGATACAACTTCATAGTAGAAATAATAGGGCAGTAGCAAACAGTTTTTCTTGTTTCTTTTAAATAGAATAAAGGTCAGCTTTGAAAGTTGAGGCTCATGATCAGTGAGGATACTCTTGTCTACTATTCAACAGAGTAAAAATGTGATAATGTGCTAAAAGATTTTTTTCTCAATGAACAAGGTCCTGGTTGGTGCTGAACAGCTGTAGATTGCTAGGGAGATACTATTTTGTATATACCTGCAATAACTACATTTTAAAAAATAATTACAATTTGTAGTTACCACATCAAAAATATATAAAATGGAGTAAGATTTATGGTTGTGCCACAGAGCTTCAATACAATTTTAAGAAGCACTTAGGAGCTCAAATCTTCTGGTATTTCTGTGTGACTTAAGTCATTTAGGTTCCTGGAAATTTCGTTTTCCATCTGTGTTTCAGATGTGGCAATAAATGACAATGTGGTACATACAGGGAAAAGGCAGAGCTGTAAGGATGAAGCATGAAGCAATTAAAATTTCATTAAATGGGCTGGTAGGTATCCCAGACAGACAAAATAAGCCTTTGTCATTCTAAAAGGAAAATGTAAATAAGTATCACACATTCGTAAATAGTAATAAAAATGCAACTTATAAATACTTCCTCTGTCATAACTGTCTACCCTTTAGTCCAATTTTTTAACCTTTATTCATATGTGACCTGCCACAGGATTCCTCAGATGAAATACCAGTAACTCACGTCATAAATGACCTAACCAGTCCTGTATTAGTACACAAGAAACTTGCATAGTAGAAGCACTGGATCATCTACATGTTCAGGTACTTACCAAATAACTACATGCATATCTTTATCTAATGATGGACCCTCAGAAAAAGAAAACTACAAAATTTGATCTACTGTCAGGATACTATTCCCTACATCCTTCGGAGGATCTGACATGCTTTATGGATGCTAGGTAATCAACGTATATCCTCTCTGAGAAGTAATAACCATTAAAACTATAATCAGGACAGGACCAACCTGTACAGTCAAACTTTAGCACATGGACAATTCCTGAGGCTTCTTTCTAGCCTTATAAGCATACAAAGACATGTCCCCCATGGGACGTCAGTGAGGACATGGGTTGCAGCAAGTACTCAGCTTTTTTAGTAGACACATCTTTCTTCTGAAATTTAGAGTCTGCCTTAACTAAAACACAGGCTGTGTGTATGAAACTGATCCTTGCTTATGCCCTGAGTAGCATCAGTCTTGTCTGCACAGTGGGGAAGGTGTTTTTTTTTAGCTCAGAGATTAAATTAATTCACAGATGTTAATGAGGTGCTCAGATTCTGACAGTGCTGATGAGGACAGAGACAGGTTGCAGAGCAGAGCCGGCTGTCATTGCTGATGGAGAGTACCTGCAGGGCCCTCACACCTTCCCTTTTTGGTAACTAGTGGTGGTGGCTGAAGGGCTTGTGCAGTGACACTGTGCCTGCTCCATCACCATTAGGTCTCAGGGATTGTGGATTACTTAGAGCTGTCCTCTTTGAGCACAGCCCTTGAAGGTATCCTGCCCTGGCTAAGGAAGGTAGTCTGCCCTGTCCTAGTAGTGCAGCTGCCCTTCCCAGGGAGAAAGGAGTTGGCTTCATCCATCCACCGATTTGGAGTTTAATACAAATATTATGAGTTAAAGAGGTTTGATTTTATAATTGCCTTGTTTGCAGGCATATTCATTTCAGGGGAATGCACTTTAAAAATAACCAAAATAAGAATGTGTCCACCATTGCTGTTTTTTTTTCTGGAAATGAAAACCCCTGGGAATAGTTCCAGTGTGGAATTTAAACACTTTCTGTATTTCTACAAAACAGAACCAAAAACCCACCCCTCTCCATCCCCCACAACACTACACCCCCCAAATCCTGAAGCTCTTGACTTACTATAACACCAAGATTTGCATGTTGTATTCTGAGTGTGATCAAAATGAAATTCCCTCTCTTGTTTTCAAGTGGCCAGTTCTCTGCTATCAGCGTGATAAAGAGGAAATGGGGTAGAACTTGAAAAGAAGGGAAAACAGTGAATGCAGCTGTGTCTGGTTTTGCTGCGTACAGTTCTAACTTTGGTGCTTTACTTGTGTCACCTGTTCAGATTCTTAGGTTGGTGTCCCAAAATGTAGCCAGAAGTAGCATGGACTTGTTATTTTTAAAAGGCACGTGGTGTCATTCTTGTCAAGATGTTGCCTCTGGTTACAATAATTTCAACCTAATTGTTGATTCAAAGGCCTCTGTTGAACAGCAAAACACTTCTGTGGTGTAAGAGTGATAAATTCACAAATACAGTATATGAGAAAAAATGCTTTAATCAGATGTGTAGGATAACATTTACAAACTCTAAATGCTTATAAATTACTTGAATAATGAATTGATATGTGATGCAAAATCCAGAAAAGGAAAGCATTCACCTAATAATTATTACTATTAATTTAGAGGATTTATTCAAACTTAAATTCCCTGATTCCTAGTATGTATGGCAAGCATCCAGCAAGCATAAGTAGGATAAGCCTGGATAGCTCTTGAGCCAAATACAAGTAACAAAAGCTGGAAGCTGGGCATAAACTGTACATTTTATGTCTTTGAAATCACAGTCACATATGACTCTGACCTTTCATCTGCACATGTGCATTTAATGATCAGCATGAGTGTACAGTTCTAACATTTATTATAAATTTTTTCAGAGTTCTTGTTAAAAAAGCATTAAAGAAAGGTCTAAAGAAATACTATTTGGCCTCAGCAGCAGACAATGAAACTCAGTATTTCCACATTTTCAATTTCCCAGCTTTGGAAAAGTGATGTCTATACTGGGAAAATTAATAATGTTAGAAAGGAGCTACCATTGCATGCCATTTTCTCATCAACCAAATACAGAGAATCTGTTCACACAGAAGACCTGTGAAGTATGAATGAAGTGTGAGACGAGGCCTAATTAGGACTGAAAAATATCCCATCTCTGTAGTACTGCTACTGAACTTGGGATTTCCTGCAATCAGAAAGCAACTAATAATTTTTCTACATAGGTAGTGACCAGAACTACAGGACCAGGTATTTAAAAATGTAAAGCTATCCTTATCAGATCAGAGCAACATGAAGGAGAATTTAATATTTGTAATGTTTGTATAGAGATTTATCTCAGAGCCACTTCTTTCATTTATATTATTTCCCAGTCTAATCTAATATTTGCTTGGAATCTTCCTTGTGTTCAATACTTCTTAGAACAGCAATAAATAATCCAATTCAATTTAGAAAATTATAATGTTTTCCTCCAAATTCTAATAATCTTATGATACAATCTGTCCCAGTTATAGTAACATGTAGTAATTTCCTTTCCTTTTCAATTTCTTTCCCCAGTTATTTTTTCTTTTCAATCCTCTTTTTTTTTCTTTTTTTTTTTNTTTTTAAGAAGTTCTTTTGTTCAAAGTGTTTGTAACAGGTTGGCAGGGCTTTTTTGAATTCATGGTTTCATCATGTTGTTTTCAATTTCTTTCTTTAATGTACTAGATATTATTCCTGAAAAATTATGCATAATCACTAACACATATTAAGTGCTGCCCAGCACAAACTTTTCATTCATTCGTTCATTCATTTAAACATACATGTAATAGATGTCCTGGTTGTTTCTTCCATTGTTTTGTACAGTGCATACAAAAGAGAGCTGTGTGGATTCCTTATCCCTTTCAGGTACCAGGGGCAGAAGTTGCACAGTTTTTATTAACACATGGATCATAGCATATCCTCAATGAAACGGACCTGTTTCATCCTTCAGTGTTTCTTTGACAGACTAAAGTTAGTACGCAGTGTTTCTCTGAAAACGCCTGACACATCTTACTGTTGTACTGTTGTAATGGCTATTTGGTTATTTTCTGTCTTACATACTTTGAAACTCCTGGGGATCAAGTTTACAGAAGTCCGTCCATCCAGCCTGGCTTTTTTTTTTTTTTTTTTT
>VZTX01009475.1:138351-151838 GCA_013400915.1 Pardalotus punctatus
TTTTTTGTTTTGTTTTGTTTATTTGTTTGTTTCATTTACTTTTCATACAAGTTAAACCTCTTCAACATAATTTACCAGATTCATAGTAAGTGAGTATTGGTATAAATAGCTTGGTATTTTTATGTTATTTTTAATGGCCTTGGGGTTGTGGAGAGAAATGAAGGAAAAGAAGTCGTGGTAGTTAATATGAAGGTTCATAAAATGCGCTGTTCTAGCCATGTTTTCATCTGGGGCAGTGGTCAGATGAAGTCACTCAGACATGGGCTGAGAACTCTCTTAGACCTGTCCATTGAGGAGAGAGATTTGTCCATGGGACAGTGTTAGCATGGTTGATAATGGATAGAGCTTTCTCAGACTTAGATCTTATGTTCCATCTTCAGAAAAGGTATTAAATTTCTTAACCCTGTGGGAAATGCCACTAGCAAGGCAAGCTGTATTCTAGCAGTGATGGCTCATACAAGCAGCTCTTTTATAGACATCTGTTCTGGTTATTTTAGCAATAAACAGACTTCCCTCTCTATGTGTTCAGCTTCCCAAAACTCTCTTGTAATACTACGCAGAATGTGTGTTTGCTTCTCAGTTGGCTCTGGACCTTGGCTGACTTCTTACTTTACATACCAAGAATGCCAAGCCACATGCTTCTAATTTATCCGGTCTTCCAGAGGTGTTCTCCATTTTGCTTCATTCACCCTCTTCTTTCTCTGATGTGGATACAGGTATCTAACTAGCTTTTGTCAGTACATCGACAGTTTAGGGGTTCATTTCAAGGGTGTGTGGTTCTTGAAAATTTTAAGAAATTTTCTCCAATTTAAATCTTTGGCTTCTGTTGAATGAATTATCACACCTGCAGCATATTGCTTTCTCAGAACAGTGTAAGCATTGACAGGTAAACATTGACACAGTTTTAATTTAAGTAGCTTAAGGTAACTTTTTTTTCTATAGTAATTATTTTAGGAACACTACAGATGCTTGTAATTTCAAAGAGAAATAAGAAGCAGCAAAAGTTTTAGCATAAATTGTAAAAAACCATATTACAGGTTTGTGTGGACCTACACATTATGTGTGCAGACATGATCTGATCTCTTCTGATGTATTTTTTTGCCTAGTTATGTTTGGAGGCCAAATAATTCTCTTGAGAAAAAATAATGGCTTTTCTACGGGATAGATCTTACGAAATGTAAGCTCAGCAAAACTGCTTCCCAGGATAGTCATGGACAGCTTTACTTCTTGGCATAATCTTATTCTACAAAGTCAAACAATATTTTTCTTCCCTAAACTAAAGTAAATTTTACTTAATCAAAGTAAATTTTGCTTAATATTTCTTTTTGCTGTTGAGAGACAATAAAGAGGTCAGTGGTCTGTTCTGTTGAAAAGTTCTTATTCTATTTTGCTGGACTTTTATGCATTTCTGCTAGTAGGCTCAGTACTGAACTGTAAAATTATTATTATGCTACGGACACTACTGTTAGTGAATAATTGGATTATTATTATTATTATTATTAAATATGGTTTACAATAACAATTATATAGCATTGTGAGAAAGAACATGTGTTATAATGCCACAGGAGTATATCCATTTAAACCATGTACCTGGACATTAAGCCAGAGAATGTTTGATTTTTATACTCAAATATGAATGTGCTTATGTCACTCATCATAGAACAAAGAGAACATTCAGGATCTGGTTGTGACACCTCCACTTTGTGTGGTATAGAAATAGAAATAGGACGTGGTGGTCTAAAAACTGCACAAAGTTTAAAACTTATTACCAAATATCTCCTCTTCCTTTTACTTTTTGTTCATGGTGCATTAGTGATGGATTCATGTGTGCATGAAGCTGAGATGACAAAATAGAATATAATAGTCTAATTTTTCAAAGCGCCTAAAAGCCATAGGCCTGTGTTTTGAGTACAACCTCGTACTCAGAGTGCTGGTTGCTGCTTTTAATGGTGACTTTTAAGAGCATGATTGCAGCACCCCAAAAAAAATGGAAATCTCTGAGCTAACAAAACTAAAAGTGAGGGAGTGAGTGATCTATGCTGTTGTGAAACTCACACTTTCTAGGTCTGGAACCATAAGGGGGCATTTATGTTGCATTATGTCTAGACAATAATTTATACAACAAAAACAAATCCACAAACAAACAAACACCAGAAATCACAATAAAATCCACCCAAAAATAAGCCAAGCCAGAAGTCTCTAGCCTGTACATACTCAACCATTTAATTGTCTCTGAGTTATTCATTAGACATATGTGAACATTTCCAGAATTGTGTTTGCACTTTCAGAAAAGATTTAGCAGAACTAATGTAAAAAATATAAATGCATCTTTAATGCAGTTAGGAAGAAATTTTCTAAAACCTAATAATTTAATTAGGCTTGTATTTGATAGGTCTAATGAAAAGATATGAAAATATAGATCACAACATATCTCTCAATAATTTATCTTCCTTTTACCTGAAATATTCAAATTATGATCCATATTCCTGTGAGGCAAAATAAACTGGCCTACTTTTTTTAATACTCCTCAGTCTGATTGCTCTGTAATAATTCAGCTACTCAGACAATGGAGACTATTTAGGCCTACTCACATGAATATCCTCTCTGGAGGAACTTTGCTATTGCATCACAATCACATCAGTGTTGTTGCTGTCCTTTTCCTTACTTCCACCCTCATTTCCAAAAAATAACTCATAAGTCTAAGAAAAAATATGCCCTGCTGCAGATGGACACTGTTAATAATTCTATTGTAGACATGCATACACAGAAAAAAAAAATATTTTCACGTTCATCTTCACTGACATATTTAGAGAAGATTGCAAGTTCATGTGACCACTACAACATGATCAGAAAGGAATCATAGCTAGACATGAGGACAAGTTGCTGGAGAATATCTGTTTAAAGGTAGCTTCTCCATTTGCCAGAACATTTCACGTCGGAAGAAAGTCTTAATGTACTGTTGCTCTAAAAAGTTGAAGATCTTTTTGCCATAGCTCTTGCAGACCAGACCAGGTGGTAGAAATCTCAGTGAGGAATATGGAGTCCTGCACATGGCTTAGATCTGTCACGTCACCCTGCAATGTACATGATGATATGAAGGCTGAACAGGAAATCATGTCTGCAGATCCATATGGCCACAATCTGCCAAATATGAGGGCTGGTAAATCTAACTAAAGCTTGTTAAAAAGGTGACTGATTCAACAGCCTGCTGTTGCCCAGTCCTTCTGTTCAGTGTGAAGTGTAACAAAAGCATTCATGTACACCCATGGCATTAAAACTATCACCTCAGTGGAAGGAATGAGAATAGGTCATATGTAAGGTTTTCTCCTTATATAGATATCTCTCTGGGTATACCTTTGACATATTCATGAATATTGTATGAATTAAAATCAGTCATTTTACACAGAACACAACTGTAATTCATAAAGGTTGATGAGATACTTAAAAGAAAGTGCTAGCATTTTTCTAAGGTGTCTAGGTAACCTGATATGTACTTCATTAGCAATATTACCTACACTGAATTTATTTAGATGAATAAATCTACACTTGATTATTTCATGCTGTATTTTTATACACAAGACTTGACCAGATACTATAGCATGAAAACATAGTGCTGCTTTAATTTGGGAATTCGCAGGGCTCAATTTAAACATTACAAATACATATTCCAGATAGCCAGAATAAAATCTTAACCAGCCATATGAAAAATATGATATGACTGAACACAAAAATATTTAAACAAGGATTGACTCTGATGTTTAAAATTGTTGAATTTTGTTTTTAGTGGCTCAGGTGTGGACTTAGATAAAAAATTCAGTGAGAACTGTAGTTACAAACATGAAGAACAAACCCCCAAGCCTTAACCTGCTGCAAATGGTCATTTGAAATATGAGTATCATTTTCAAACAACTGATGAGACTGAGATATTTTAATATTTAGAAATTATGGAGAAGGAAAGAAGGAACTTTCCACATCACTAATTAGTTTATCATTTAAACATGCAGAGGGTTTTTTTCTTCTACCCATCTTCCTTCTGAGTTCTGTTTTGGAAACACTATTACTGGTGGACTTCTGCCCAGTGCTTTTCATATAAGCCTACACCAAGTGAAAAAAAATTTTAGATATATTCACTACACATCAAATTATACTCTCTTCCTTTTCATTGCTTTTAAAAATTCTTGTGATTTCTGACTCCGCTGCAGTACGCCTTTATAATGTGTACAGATAATCAGGTTTTTCCTGGAGCTCTCCTTTGGGCTAACACATGTCGTGCTGCAGTGGAGATCTGATCTCATGGAAATGCACAGAGCATGCCAAGGCTGAACTCTGTCATTGTGTAGCTGTCTTAAATGGCTGGACACAGGACCATGACCATGACTTCCAGTTTCAGGTTCAAGGCTATTAACTGGAGAAGAAAGCTGCAGGAATCCAACATGTGTGCTGTTAACTTGATACAAACATAATCAACAATTGATGAGGTACCGCTTGACAGCAAATGATTTTGGAGATTTACATAGCAAATGTGAGAACTACACAAAACCTCTCTGGTCTGTAAACAGAGGCGAAAACTGATCTCAACTGGCATATGTAGAAACACTATTTTACCTCTTGAATTGAACTCAAATGACTTGAGAATGCTTGATTTTAGAATATTTTATTTTATGATCATCCTATAAACTGGGAAAGTGGTGTAACTTTTTTCATCTTGTAAGGAGTGAAATGGAAAAACAAGAAGAGTTCCACTCTCATATAATTGCAGACCATTGATGCCAATGAGAAAAATGGGGAAAGCCATGTTCCAATGACAAGTTGAGTGAATATATGCTATGGTAAGACACGTCAATATCCTGCCTGTTGAATATTGCTGGATCTAAGTTATCAGGTTCTACACTACTTGGAGGAGAAAAAACTTAGGGTATTTCAGGCATTACTAGACCTAAAAACTGGCCCAAATGCTTTCTTGGATCTGCCTTCCTACTATGAGACCTATCTGGAAAAAAAACTTGATAATACAGTGTAGGTTCATGGGTGTATTATAAAGCTGCACTTCCTTTAATAAACTCTTAGAAAAACATATATAATATCATTAGGATATGATTGCTATTGGCATCAGAATGCATTTTTGTCATTCTTTAAGGAAAACAAACAATTTGGAATTAATTTTTTGCAGGGAAGTTGTAATTTCTGATTAGTCAGTTCAAATACTAAGAAACTACTGAAACAGCTATGTTCCATGATGCACTCATGTATTTGCCAAATTTTTACCGGTTTGTATTTTGCAGTCCTTTACAGCCATTCCCCCGTTTCATTGAACAATCACTGTTTATTCTCTTCACCTTTCCAGATTCAGCTTTGCAAACCCAACTGGAAATCCGTATTAATTAGGAAAAAAAGCAAATACTTAACTAATCAGCTGCTAACAATCAGTACCAGATTATAGTAGCAAGCTTTAAAAATCAAATTGGAGGAGGAGAAGGGAAAACCCTTACAATTCATGAAGTAGGTAGTAGATCTAACTGACAGAAGATAAACTCCAGCACTGAGTCA
Organism: Pardalotus punctatus; assembly: GCA_013400915.1. NCBI lineage: Eukaryota > Metazoa > Chordata > Aves > Passeriformes > Pardalotidae > Pardalotus > Pardalotus punctatus. The sequence goes on from VZTX01009475.1 coordinate 143,899, forward strand.
GTGAAAGTGGTGTTGATCTATATAGCTGCAGATGTGGCTCCAGGGTGCAATCTGTCCAGCTGCTCAATATCAGTGCTGCCACATGGGCACTGCAACAGGGAAGATAAATAATAAACCTCTTAGTCAAAGAGATAAATACAATTGGCAACTGCTAATTTTCACACTAAAAGCCTACTGGTTCCCATTTTTAGAGAAAGACTGTGCTTCTTTTAGGTATCTGATGAACACAGAGAAAGAAGGAAGACCTCCTTGTTAACTGTCTTGGATAAGTGAGGAAGGATATTCAAATTTCATCTTTAGCTTGCAGCAGGTTATGTCAAAGAATACCCTAAAAACATGGCTGTGCAGGGAATTCAGATAGAAGTTCAAAGTTTAACTCCACTGAAAATGAACTTAAAGAAAGCTGTTTATCTTGACAGTATGATTTCTGTTTTCTGAGCCTGGCAGAACCTCATGTGCTAGTCCACCAAACCTAGGACAACAAAGGAGATAAACCATTTGTCCTTCCTCCATGGTTAACCTAGAGGAAGTCAGTGCAACGATCCTGTTTACAAACTCGATGCATGTGAAAGATTCATGGGCAAGCAGTTAATTTGGTAGATATGTGATTATTAAATAACAGATTAGTAATTATGGAAGCCATTCTAGGATACCCATGGGGTTTCTTAAAAACCTGTATGGCTGACATAATTTCAAGATGCATTCTGGAGACTATAACTCCATATATCTTCCCTGAAGAAGTGTAGAAGTCTTAAATCCAGTCATTAAATGCTGGATTCATTCAAAATTTTATAATCCCAGAAACCAATTACTAAAATATTTTGCCATTTCCCTCCTTATACCTCTTATTAAAGAAAGGAAAAATAAAGCTTTCATATTTTTAGGGAACTTCTTGTGTTTGAAAAATATTTACTTCCTGTGATCCAGAACAATCTTGCTTTGCTGTTTAATAGAAAACCACATTTGATGGATTACTGAGGTTCATCTAAATAATATTACAGTGTTTCCCCCTTAATTTTGTCTTAGAGCAAGAAATTGAAAAGCTCCCAGTGTAAACTTACCAAGACTGAGTGTGAGCTTTAAAAATTGAATAATAAAATTAAATCCTCTGGCAGGCAGGTGGAAGGGGACTGTCAGCAGTACTGTGTTTTCTGATGCCATCCAGTGAGATAATGAATCCATGTCTATGGAAATTGATTCATTAATATTTCATTGAGTCAGCTTCAGTACAATTCATGAACTGCCCCTAGAAATTCAATCAGTGAATTCAATGATTTGCAGAGCTTAACAAATCTGGAGCAAAAAGTAAAAATACTATGAGTTGGTAATTACCAGTGGAAATTGTTGTGTGAAGTGAACCTTGACAACAAGATTTTATGCGTGTATTTCATCTTCAGAAAAGTCTAAACAAAACAGCTGCAAATGTGTGTGTACATGTGGACCCAGAGAGTGATATTAAAGAAACTTTGAACCAGATAGGGTTCTGGAAGAAAAAAAACAAAAAACCTCTTAATGCTTTCGGTTGTGTGAAATTTAAGCCTGAGCTGGATTTATGTTTTTCAGTGGTAGCTATCTTTATAATGGGATCTTGCTACATAATACTTCAGCCTTGGCAGGTGTAACTGCAGAACCCAATGCACACGTTGTGACACAAGCTTCACTTTTCTATCTCCATTGTGAAGTCTGTGGGAAAGAAGTTTTACACAGCAGCATACAATGAAGCTTGTTATTTTGCTACATTTTGTTCAATCAAAGGATGTGTGACAGATGTGAACATTTAAGCCATCTTGGAAGAATGGATAACCATTGAACATGGCACATAGCTGAGGTTTTGGGTCAGAAACACATGCGTGCTAGTAGCTCAATTCACTGTGCAGAATTGGCATCAAAAGGACTGATTAGGAAAAGAGATTCAAATTACCTTGTCAACTAAGTAATTGGTCTTTGAGTGTTTCTAAAAGGGGACCGATAAATAATTTTATTTTCATTTTGTATCAATGTCTCCAAGACCATGTCTGACTAACCTGTATTGATGTCTTTTAATTAAACCATGCTTGATATGCTTACACTGCAGTGGTGCATACTGAGTTGCATGCTAGACATTCCAGATAAAGTAATTATGCTATTTGTCACTGTCATGATTAATGTGTGACAGCTGTTATGACAGCTGTGCCGCTGTTTTGTCACAACACTATGTTCATCCATAACAAAATTAGGTGTCTCATTCAAAGGTACGCAGTTGCTACTATTTTCCTAAGAAGTCAACAATGAAGAAAACTGAGAAAGAATATTACATGAACTTTGTGACAAATAAGAGAAATGACATCTCTATTTTTTCCTTAAATGATGCTTGCCTGCATTGGAAATGCAGATAGCTCACCTTTTGCAAACAAGCTGTCATCCAGAGCCAATTCACAACTAATCTAACAAACAAGGTCTTTCTATGTGGAAGGATTGCTTCATAATTTGAATTTACCTTGCCAGGCAAGGCTTTAGATGTTATCTAAATTACCATTGGCTGTAACAGTCGGGGAGGGGGGTTTCGAAAGGGAGAAGTTGGAAGAAAAAGAAAAGGTTGTAAATAACACGGCTGGGGAGGCACATCTTCTCCTTTAGCAGCCAGTCAAGCAAAGCAAAACAAATAACCTCCTCTGACACGTGCATACCTCCAATTGTTTTAAACTAACTGAAGTCTAACTCCAAACTGGATCTTAAAGTATCTAATTAAATGCTATACTAATTAATATTACCTAATACTGTTTCTTATGAATCGCTGAAACCAGATTGTAACAATTAAAGAAAGTGATGTGAAGAGACAGGTGGCTAAAAGAAAGCATTGTTTCATTATCCTATAAGTTTTGTTGACATGCCTATTGTGCATCTGTTTAAGAACAGAAAAATATACTTTGGCTTCTGTTCTCTATCACAGAGAAGCCATGAAACATGAGCCTTAGAGTAGGAAAGAGCTCATATTGCCAAAAAAGAAGATTTACTTTTGAAAAAACATGTATATTTTAAAGTAAGAAAGGCCATTTCTTTCTCTTACAAACTCACTTGGAAATTATAAATATATTTTAATTGTATCTCATTTTCTTCACAGCTTGATTTGAATGGAACATACAAGGTGTATTTTACTGCTCTAAGCTGCTCTCAGATGCAGAAGAAGAGTATGTATGCTGTTAATTGTATTTTATTCCACTACCAGACATTTTGTGTGTTGTTACTAGACATTTTATGTCAAATGTCATAACCGCTGTATAATGCTTTTTTGTGGCTCAGTACTTACATCTGAGCCAAGTGGATTCTTTGGAATTATCTGTAAAAATGAGTCTTTGTTCCTAATTGGTGAGACAAGACACATCAGGGAATTTCTAATTTGGTTAAAAAAAAAATATTTAGTACAGAAACAGATTTACTTTCCAATGGTAATTTCAAGATAATGCAAAGAAACAGGTTTTTTGTTTGTTGGAAATAAAGAATGTCATAAGGGAATATTGTGGCATAGGTATATATATTTATGTTGAATGAATGGCTTAATATAATTGCATAAATATAAGTTAGATGAGAAAAATCATTCAGTTAAAATCTCTGAAATTTTAATATTTTCCACTTCTTTTTTTGGAAATGCATGTGAGATCATTGGAATGTATTTATCCCACTGCTCATAAATATGAGGAATACGAGGGATGCATAGATGAAAAAATTTGCTTAAAAAATTAAACCACCAACCTAGGTTCATATACCTTATGTTTTAGTATTTTTAAAAGGCTGCCTATAAACTCATACAAGGAAAGAGAGTCATTACAACATTTGCATAAAAAGTGGTTAATAATGGGTTGGGTGCAATTTTCATATAAAATATATACATATTTTATAGTTTTGTTTTTTTATTAGTCTTGCTCTAAGGGAAAATACACAAATTTTTCTGCTTATCCACCGAACATTAATTATGGCTACAGTCAGGAAGAAACTGTTCTGATAAGTATCAGTCTGGACAATCCAATATTTTAGGTTAACATAATTTAAAACTCATCCCCTTCCCATTTTGCCTACAAGTGTTGAACATTTTCTGTGGTAAAAAAACTTCCCAAGCGATTCAGTAAAATTTAAAAATGCAGTATAATCCTCCATGACAGAAAACACTTTTCACAATGAAAAAATCCAATTTTAAATAACACACATACCCTCAAATGAAGAAATCCAAGCATGAGTTTTATTGAGGGCATCAACTACATTTTATTTTTGTTTACATAATGAACAGATTATTTTTTAGAATTTTCTACCTGTAACTCTCTAAAGGAAACACTTCTCTTTTTAATTTTTGTTTAACTCTTTCTTCTTTATTTCCTTCTAAGTGTGGCTTGGAAATTAACTTGTACCTCAGCATTGTCAGCTCTCCAGGAAGATCTACCAGAAAGATGAAATTGATCAGCCCTCTTCCACAAATTTGTTCAAAACTATTACTTGCCTTGATGCTTACATGTAGGAATTGCTATAAACATGTGCACCAGCACATATATAGGAACAAAGAATGTGAATCTTTATTGCAGACTGTTGCAGAGCTTTCTATACATGTGAAGGGACTTTGAAACCTTCACTGTTAATTGTTGCTTAGTGTCAGCTTACCAGTGTGATCCTATCCCAAAGGCAGAAGGATAAATATGGGCATACCGTGGTTCAAGGAGGTAATGTATTTGCATAAAATGAGTCAACAGTTGAAGAACAGAACCCATTTCTAGTGACATTTGTATGTAACATTTCTCATTTATATTTAAACAATGTTGTCACAAGGGTGTGCTACAACAAGTTTGCAGATCCAGCCTTCTGCTGACATTTGTGACTAAACCATTTCAAATGTTTGAATGTACTCTGAATCTTACTGTTGTTATTACTGTGTGTGCAGACTGAATATAACGTCCTACTTACCCTTAAGGTGAAATGGAACAGAAGGTGTAGTGTCGGCAGACAGAACTCTCTGAACACTCAGCCTGACAGTGTCAGGATTGCTGTCTGGGTCTAACAAAGAGGAAACAGATTTTACATACAGTAGGACCAATGTATTGATTTCTATGAGCATTGGCAAGACTCCTCCTGAGAAGGAGGTAAGGAGTGTGGTGTGATTGCTTTCTGACTTAGTGTTGTCTGCACTTTGTGCATACTGTAGACCCCAAAAAGGATATTAAAATGTACCACTTCCCTGAGAGAAGCCCAACTCTGTCTATCTTCACTCCATTTCTTCTTGTCTTTGGGCAGCACAGAACCAGGGCACCTAAACATCTTAGAGTGAGTTGATTTTCTGAAGGATGGCATACAGCCAAATTATGCACCATTTTTGGAGAGGAAAACAGAAAACAATTCTGCATCTGCTATGCTTGGGAACACAGAAGCAATTCTCAAAGAGTATTTTAACAAGTTACTTTTAGCTGAAGTTGTATAACATGGCAGAAGTGATCCAAATTATCTTCTTTTTTCTTTGAAATTTTCATCTAATACATGGAAAGGACTAGAGAAATTCTAAAAAACTACAATCGTGATAAGAATTAAGAGTTTTTGCTATGTAATCAGTACTGAATGAAACATAGTATCAACCCCAAAAGCAAAATAATTTACTGGTTCAGAACATCTGCCAGTAAAACTATGAGGTTTGATAATAAAATTACTTCTAATGACAGGGAAATTAGAGACAACAGAGTGAAAATAACAGGCACATTAAAAAATATTTGCATCAGATTTTAAAGGTATTTTAAAAAGCAATGATGCTTTTAAACCCCATTTGGGATTAGCATTCTAGGAGCAAGGGAGTAGAATTTGAATGCATTTAAATAGGAGAATGCAATGAACAGATTATATTTAACTAATGACATGTTCATCTAGAAAGAAAAAGTGAGGGTCTGTGAAATTTAGGTAGTGAATGGGAAACAACTTCTATATACATCTGTTTAGCAATCCACAGTGCAATAAAGGAAACAAACAAAAAAACCCCAGAAAAAATAGCCAAAAATAATGTTGATAGACTGATAATTTAATAGACTACAAATTTTGATAATTTAATTGACTGTGAATGGACACCAAACTGGAAGAATTAGTATTCCCCTATTTCTCCTTGCTTCAGTTTGCAGGAGGAGACAGCAGGAAGACTGATAACATGTAGTGCCTGTGTGTTGCTCAAACAAACTTAGAAAAACGTACATAAACCAAACTAGAAAGATTGTATTTCTTTGGTGAAAAAGTAGAGCAGCTTCTATGAATTCATTGACTCAGGGATTAAAATGGATTTTAACAAGCAAACACCATCTCTGATTATTGGATAGAGATTACTAACCTTTCTCAAATAATATAGGTTACTCTGATTTCTGCAAGTAACTGGTAAATCCATTTTACCATCTGGCTAAATGTAAATAAAATAATAGGATCTAGTTGTTTATTGTGTAGAAGAGGAAACTATATATGGCATAAAAAACACAACTCAACACAGAAGAAGATTCTTGTATATTTTCAGGCTATATCAAAATCAGTAATATAATATTTATTTAAACTATTGAGTATACAACTTAAGTATCATTTCCATGAGTTCAGACAGGAGAGGCTTACATCTCAAAATGCATGCTCTTCATGTTGCAAAATATTAGCATTTTATGTTAGCTGATAGAGAAAATGAGACCATAAGTGGCTGGTACTTATTCTGTGTACACATGGAAAGAGACCAAGGAGCTGTAGAAGCAGGCACCACATTCAGTTTCCCTGAGGTTGTAGGAAATTGCAACAGTGGAGAGAGGCCCTTAGCAAGCAAGTCACAGCACACTGATCATGCAGAGGAGGAAAAACATCCTCACGGCTGGCACTGTTAATGAGGAAATGACTGTTTCCTGACATTGCACTTGCTTGAAATGTTGTTTGGAAGTCTTGAAGATTTAAAATATTGTCTGTTAAGATCAGAGAAAGGGGTGGGTGGGGCTGGGTCAAGATTGTGTGTCTTGTTTTAATAAATATGGTTTCCCTTAAACTTCAGCCAAACTTGGGTTAGTTTTCTAGACTATGGAAGTCTGAGGATTCCGAGGAGTGACCTTTCACATGATCTTATCGACTGCTTGTTTGTGATCTGGTGATTAAACATGGAGACTTCCTGTTCATGTTGTCCTTGCCCACTCTTACTGCAGACACAAATGCTAATTGCTCTCAGCGAGTTTGTTGGTGAAGAGGCATGCCCTGTTATCTTGAGGTTTTAACACTGAGAAACCAAGTCACAGATAATTCTGTTATATAGGTCTAATCTGTTCCCAAGGTTGATAAACATGTACTATAAGCAAATCCAAATATTTTCACAGTCAAAGAATATGATCAGCTGGAAGGGACCCACAAAGATCATCAAGTCAAACTCCTGGCACTGCACAGGACCATCCCCAAGAGTCACACCATGTGCCTGAGAGCATTGTCCAAATGCTTCTTGAACCTCCCCTGACGTAACTTCAAGCCATTCCCTCAGATCCTGTCACTGGTCACCACAGAGAAATCAGTGCCTGCCTTCTCCTCACAAGGAAGCTGTAGACTTTGATGAGGTCTGTCCTCAGTCTCCTCCAAGCTGAACAGACCAAATGGCCTCAGTCACTCCTTGTACAGTTTCCCCTCAAGGATCCTTCACCATCGTTGTTGCCCTCCTTCAGATGGTCTCTAATAGCTCAATATCTTTCTTATATTGCTGTGCCCAAAGCTGCCACCAGCCCTCGAGGTGAGGCCGCCCCAGTGCAGAGCAGAGCAGGAATTGTCCCCTCCCTTGCCCAGCTGACGATGCTGTGCCTGATGCCCCCCAGGACACTCTTGGCCCTCCTGGCTGCCAGGGCACTGCTGACTCAGATTCAGCTTTCCACTGACCAGGATCCCCAGGTTCCCTTCCACGGCACTGCTCTCCAGCATCTCATTCCCCAGTCTGTCTGTACATCCAG
>VZTX01009477.1:0-71268 GCA_013400915.1 Pardalotus punctatus
TATTTTTTTAAAAGTGATTACATTTGAGAGATGCATTCACTTTGTGTAATATATGAACCATTGTAGCTTTTAGACTGGAGACAACAAGAAGAATCATTTCCTTCTGAGCTATATTCCCCAAAATCTATTCTAGCAAATCTAATTCATGCTTAGCTTCAGTTTCTGGTTCTCTTAGATCTCTGGGGATCAGTGCCACCTGCTTTGCTTCAGAGTTTCCAGTAGAAAAAAAACAGCCAAAATTAAAATTTATCAAATTAAAGCATTCTCTTCTGTGCCCCAAAGTCCATTGAAAGAAGGCAATAAACATTAATCTCTAAGTAAAAAATCAACCAAAGAAGATCCTAAACTTTTCTATCAAAGTTGGTCTGAATAGGCTTGTTCTATGTATCATGTCTTCTGATTTAAGCGGATGGTTGAGTATAGAAACTACATCAAACTATTATATCAGTAGAACCACTCTCCCAAACTATAAGCAGCAAGACTAACAACATTTTATCATAAGTCTGAAATGTCAGTGATTTGGCTGCTTCTAGAAACATAATATTGAACAAAATACAGCACTGTGTGATCCTAGGCATTTTAGTTCAAATCCATACTTTTGCCTAAACATTAATTACTTTTTTAGGACTTGATAATCTACATTTTCAAGACTTGAGGTTGCTAGATTCACAAGGATTTTCACATCATAGACCTGTCTGAAAGAGATTAGCATGGATCCCTGAATCTCTGCCAATACCATATATTTTCCACATGATTTTATCCAGTCCGGTCTTAAAAGTACAGATTTTCATCACTTTGCTCTCCAGAAGGTATTGCATTGCCCACAGTTCTGCACTAGTTATTCCAAGTTGGGTTACAGTTACTTGACCTTTCCTGCAGCTCCCTAAAAATTACTTCCTGCGTATATTGAGGCTCTCCAAGCACTTCTCCATATTTTTTTCTCCATTCAGTCCCTCCAAACACTGAATTATTATTTAATTTAGCAACTGTTTGATCTGTAACTTTGTTTCCCAATTAATTGGGAATTTTGGAAATCTCAGCATCCTGCTATTGGTTAGCATTTCTCCATGTACAATATTTTGTCAGACAAGGAATTAGCATCAGGACTCACAAAAGCCAGCCTGGTCTGTGGCAAAATATCAACTGTTTCATGGTTTCTCTCCTTGTTATTCTTTGCAGACCACAAAACCTAAAAATAATCCAAAGGACACAAGCTTGAAAACAGAAAGAAATTAAACATTCTGGACAGGCTTAATTCCTGTAACTGGTAATGGTAAATGCCTAATATGCCTGTGTATATGTTAGCGGATGGCTACAGAAGATGAATTTTAGAATAATTTTTATTTTTTTTTCTGGATTGGGAGGTAGGCAAAAACAATTAGTCCCTCAGAAAACAACCACCTTTCTTTTAGAAAACAAGTCAATAGACTTGCAGTCTTTAAATCATTCAAGAACATACTTGAACTGTGTGTGTACAATAGGGGATTTGAAACCAATTTATCAAAGGTCTTGCTATGAAGATCCTTGCCCTGTTTAGCTGGGCTTCCAATTTTACCCTACAGCTCTATCATCTTTTTTTTTGATAAGCCACTACTTTAATTCTTCCACAGGAAAAAATGGTTTTTAAATCCCTAAACCTATTTTCTGAGTTCTTCTCCAATAGAAAAGTTTAAACTCAGGATACAATTTTGCATTTTGGAGGCAGCCTCTTCTGAAGCTTTTAGCCCCAAAACACTGACAGGTCTTATGATACAGACAGGAGCAGCAATGTAATTGGTTTTGTTGGTGTCATTGCCTGACACTGGGTAGAGCAGGAAGGATTGTGGACACCAGGTGATTCCTTTTTCATACACAGCTTGTTAATTTTTTTTTTTCTGGAGGAAAGGTAATTTGCACTGGTTGTGTTGTCAGTCGTCAATGGGTTGCTGCAATGTGCAGTCAAGCTTCTAAGCAGTGTTTTGTTTTGTTTTCTATTATTGCCTGGATTCCCCCTTTAACCTAATCAAAGCAGTTAAATTTCTTGAATCTATCAAGCTGAGCCATGTCAGCGTCTTTAGATAGTTGCTGTTGACACGGCTGAGCAAAGCTGAATTGATCTTACAGCCCTCAGGACATCCTGTACAGCATGCATGCTCTATGCTACTGCTGCATGCCTGATTCAGAGTCCAGACATTTCTAACTCATTGTTGGCAAGGTAAAATGGTTTGTACCACAAATGCTAGTTAAGATCATTCTGTTGCCACAAATGTTATCCCAGTAACCTTAGATTGTGCACTAGAGATGGAAAAAGAGGACAGTGATGACATGCTTGTTTGCACTAAAAGCAGCACCACAAAAAAACTCCAATCTGAGGCAACAACAAAGAAAAACCAAACATGATTCAAGTTGAGCTGTACCTGTCTATCTGAGAAAGCAGCAATAAAACAAGGCTAGCTACATTAGAGAACAAAGTGTGGCTGACAAGGCTTCCGGCTACTCTCCATGAAGAACTTGACAAGTGAATGGCTGTTTTCCAAGCTGTTAGGCACCCATGTTACTGCACATTTGCTTGTATCCTGTATGTTTTCCATTAGCAGGCATGCACGGTGACAGTAACCCGTGAATCATAAGAATCCTGTCCTTAGCACTGTGAGCACAAAAATGCCTGGATTTTGAAAAATATGGAACTTCATAACCAGGTCACCAAGGTCATCAGGAGAGCTCAGCCTCGGGACAAAAAACTACTTTAATTACTCATTCTGTTTACTTAATTCCTTAATTATATTCGTATCTCCTAACTTTTAAGTAGAGAAACAGAAGAAAATTCTCTTGGGGCAAAGAATCGCTTTGTTTTTCAAAGGGTCTTTGTTTATGTATTTACATGCCTACCTGCTTGTGTGCATTTTAGTTAATGGCTGTTTACAGAGTGCCCCCCAGAGAGGTGACAGACACTATCAGTGAGCTAATTTCAGTACTACAACTAGATCAGTGAAAAATTAATAAGCTTGTATAGTGGTGGCCTATGAAGCAAGGGCCATTGATTATAGGGAAAAAATATGACATTTTAAAAGCATTAAATCCAGGGGCCCTGTGTGTAATGAACCATCTATGCTGTGGTACAGCAAAGGTACTGGCCATACTACTACATAAGCAGGAAAGTATGTTCACTTTGCAGAACCATTAAAGGGATGAAAAGCATCAACTTTACAGCAAACTTCATATACATTAAAGTCCTATTTGTGTAACCACAGACAAAGGTCTCTCCTTATGAGTTGTAACTCATAAGGCCTTTGGGGTTCTTTTTAATTCACTGTTAAAGTGGAATACTGCAGAAATGGTGTTTATCGACAGAGATGTGTGCAAATTCTCCACAGAGCAGTTAATTGCCCAGAAAAATAGTCCTCTAAAGTTCATAAATTACATGAGAAATAGGTGTAAGAGTCTGCATTGTTTGGTTTGGGTTTTTTTGTGCTAGAACAAACAACTTGGGAAACAAAGACTTAAGAACCTGGCAAGCAGAAATCTGCCTGCTCTGTGACTCAGTGGAGATACATCATCTAAACTCTCAAGAAAATAGAGTTAACAGGAGTCAAAATCTGCCCTCTAACACAAATCAGAAAACAAATGACAATTAACAAAATAAGAATTAAGATAGATTTGAGGATTTCTTCTGCAATGGGAATTTTCAGCTTGTGGTAACAAGAACGTCATAATACCAAAGCACAATTGTGGGCAATAGGTACTATAATGTCAATCATCTTATCAGCAATAAATGGGCTGGTGATACAAAACAATTTGCTCATCTCTCAAATTATAAATTATTGAAACATTCTTATTCCAGAACTTGATTTCAAAAGCATTTCAGATCTCATTTTCCTTAAGAGCAAGATGGATTTTCATTTATATATTATTCTCTTTCACCTAAAAATCAGTGTTTAATCATCTTTCATTGTGCTTTTATTCAGAGTCAAGGAACACACTTTACCTCTTTCACAGACTATTCACAAAAAAATGCTCAACTAGAACTGAATTAACTTGTATACGTGCAGATGGATTGGAAAGTAATTTTATTTGTATCTACGTCATGATTCAAAGATTGTGATTATTCCAGAAAACACTTGTTGGAAAATTTATACTAAATAAAAAACACATTGAGATGATAACTTGTTTTCCCTCCCTTATTTTACCAGAGCAAGAAACCACATAGAAGTGGTGATGGTTGGTAATTTTACTTCTGACTGCAAAGGCAGTGATTTCCTCAGGAATCACTTTTTGGGTGTTCAGATTAGAGGCAATAATAACACATGCATTATCCCTCCTTCATTTGTTCAGCCATAATGCTGAGCCAGAAAATGCCCTACAATCTAAAATCACTGCAAATGCATTCTGTCCTGGGATTTTCTGTGTGGTGCAGAAGTGAATCAAAACAACTGGAATAAACACACAAAAAACCCCCCAAAACTAAAACAAAACAAGCAAACAAAAATTCCAAACAAAAAACCCCAAAAAACCCCACCAACCCCCCCCCCGCAAACAAAAAAAACAAAAAACCACAGTTATATAATTAAAAGTATTAATTCATAATTTACCTATAGTTTGTATAAAATTGATAATGTGATGCATTCTTGCATGTGAGTAACTCATAAAACAGAAGTGCGAGTTTTGGGGATTTTTTAAAATCCGTAATTATAAGAGTTATCAGTTGTGTACTTTTTCCCTCAAAAATGTAAAGGAAGCCTTGGAGCAGCTAAATAGTGTGTGACTTGCACAGAGACAGCATTAACAGCCAAAGGAATTTAGAGGAACAACATATCTTAGGTAGAACTGCTCAATAGCGTTTCCAGGGATTACAGTAAAACAACATGTTTTGGAGATAGCCTTTGGAGTAAAGGGAGGAGGGGTAACCAGACCAACTGATACTCCCTGGCTTTTTCTCCTATTAAATCATCAGTTTTGGTCAGCCACAAAGCTAATGGTTGCTGCCAGTATTGGTGCTTCCTATCTGGGGATTTGAGCAGGAGGCAGGTCCTTGGAAGTGCTAACATTGGCACAACTGAATCTTGATCCCACACAGCCTCTGTTGTACTCAGCTACTGAGAGCTGGTGGAAAGAAACTCCTCAGGACTCTGTTCATTACATATGTAATCTCTCATGGAGAAAAAAAACACATGAGCCACTGTGGTCTGAGCTAAATATGCGCTTCTCCTGAAGTATCAGCTCCGGTGTCTTTACATCGACTTCCCAACAAGAGTTAAACAGGAGGATTTGTCAAAGAGAAACACAGTCTGTCACACATGAAGTTTTTGCTGCTATCACACATACAAATAATTGAAAATAGACTTATCTATCTTGAGGACTAGAAATAAAAGCATGTCTGGCACTTTTCTGTTAAAATGGGTTAATAATAAGTGCTGCTTGTGGAATGGTTAGGCTACTTCATAAGGTTTCGCTGGTTTTCTTCTTGCATGTGTTTAGAAAGTTTTATTATGATATTTTCCTAGCTTGCTGGAATGGGTGAAGAGATCAAAGGAGGACAGTATATAGTAGCCTTGTGTCCTGAAGTAAAATTATGATTCAGTTATTAGCTCTGCTACTCAGAAGCATACATGAACTAATGCAGCATCTATCCACTTTGCCTTATCTATTGTGACAAGCCTCCAGGGGGCTGATCCACATGAAATTCATTTCACATCTCATTCATTGAGTGCCTGGGATTTGAAATACCTTTCTGCTCTTCTAGGTTTCAATAAGCTAGACTGCACAGACTCATTGCCAGCAAAAAGTAAGAAAGCAAATGCCTCTGTAGAGATGGTGCTTTCAAATTTCCTGTGATGACACTGGAGATGCACTGACATTAATTTCACGAGTTGTGCACATGTGTACCTAGGACAAAGATGACTTAGGGAATAATCATACTTTTCAGACCAATGGAATTATGTTTTCTTATATTACAGTTAATATTAAATTTATATCATATTAAGTAAGAAATATAAAAGATTATTATATTCAATCTGAGATGTATGACAATGAAAGCTTATCTTTTCCCCTAACATGGACTAGAAAATGCTCATGCTTCCCTTTAAGAAAGTTGAACTGTTAGGTATTTGGCAGTTTGTACCCTGTTTCTGTATAAATTTTACTGATGAAAGCAGTGCATACAAGAGTCCACTATTTGTCCAGAATACTGGTTTTCATAAGAAAAACCTGGGAGAGGAACAATATTGCTAGAAATATTACAGGAATTTCCTTCAATATAAAGAACTATCATCAACAAAAACAATTCCCCTCCTCTTTTCATTGCTCCTCAAAATGACCAAAACTGTCACTGCTGGGACACACAAACCAACATCTTCAGCAGCCCATAGGCCTAAAGGAAACAGGGACATAATGGTGTTTCTTGCTGCACAAACTAATGATTATCGGAGGTCAAAGTGTGAGTACTGTATTTATTATGTAGTAATACTAAATCCTTGCGTCAACTAGGACAAGACATATTCCTAGGGACCTCACCTACAAAAGGATATGTACCCAGAAAAAGACTGAGATGGGCATTAGTTACCTTCATGCAAGAAACCAATGTATTTTTCAGATGGCCTGCATGTTTTCTCCACCAGAATTTCTTCAGGAACAGGGGCAGAGCCCAAATTACCCCATGCTGGGGCTCACATTACAAGACTAAAGAATCAGATTTACTCTTGGCTCTTCTAGCTCAATGAATCTTTCAAAATAAATTCACTTACTGGGTCCTTTTATCTTATCAGAAACAAACACCAAAAATACAAAAGGGATTTCTGACAGTCTGTAGCCTACCATGCCAAAGCCCTAGCAAAAGCTCCATGTTTTCAGCTGGAGGACCTACATGATCCAGCTGATTTACATAGGATAAGGAAGGGAATCTAATGCAGCTGGATCCTGAGATTATTAAAGGATTTCAGTGGCAATCAGCATGGAGAAGAAAGCAGACTTGATTATCTTTTACCAGGTTTTCCTTTTGCATCCTCAGCCTGAATATTTGTTCATGGGATGAGAAGAGGAGGAGGTTTTGCTGTTCAATGTGTAACTGTCTGCAGCCCATGAGGAGGATACACACACACAAATATGTGTGTTGCCAACCTGTGAACTGTGAATACTTCTCATACAAACTCTTCTGAGGTGATGCCTTCTTTCTCCCCTCACCTCCTGGGCAAAGAAAAGCCCCTGCAGGGGCCAGGCTGTGAGTACGTGTGCAGCAATGGGGAGAGGCAGCTCCTCAGGGAGAGCTGAGCCTGCTCCATGATTCTCTCTTGGGTCTTGTCAGAGGCTGAAGTAGTTCATGCCTCAAACATTGATATAAAATTTTGCTCATTATAACAAAAACTGTATAAAGAAGTTACAAACAAAGAAGCCTTCCTAAAGAGACCTGACTAGAACTTTGGACAGCAAGTTAAGCTGCTGAGATAAGATATTGTTGCTCAATCATCTCAGCCCAGGGAGAAAAAAACAAGGCTGAGGGAGAGGAATGCATCCACAAGAGAGCCAAACACAGCAGAGATTCTTCCTTGGCTAGATTTGGGGTGGGGGAGACCACAGCCCACAGAAGCCAGATTTACACAGACTGTCTCTCTCTCACACATTTACTATCAAATAAAACCCATACTATTGACTGGCATATGGTCTTGTTTGCTCCTTAATTTGGGCAGAGGCATTTCTAGTAACCTTAATAATTGGATCTTGACAGGTCTGTCCCCCTGTCTCCTGAAATTATCCTGGGTGCTCAGCTGCTGCCTGAGGAGATGTACAGAGGGAAATCAAGACCATGGCCATTTTTGCCTTAGTAAAGCAGACCACAAGTAATCCTTAAGGCACCATACAGTACAATAAACAAAATCCTTTCAGTGAAGTAATTTCCTTCAGCTGGATAATCAGAGCTCAGACTAAACCTGAAGATAACAGTACAACAGCTGCAGAAATGTGAAATCTCTGATGAGGTATTCTAGAATCATAAAAATCAAATGCATTCTGAACACTTTCTAAATTCTCCTGAATCAAAATTTAGAACCAAATTTTTCCTTAGTTCTTCCTTAATTTCAATATCAATAATTAATTAATTCCTCCTAGGCAACTCTGACATGCAATATGCTCTAATAAAAATAATTCTAACATTCAAAACAATTTAACCAAATTATCAAAATAAGCTTAACAAAATGAAACAGAAAATAGAAAATACCAATTTACAACTTCAGTCTAAATTGACATGCGCACGCGAGTTCTTGGCAGATTTTTCTCATTTGGTCATGTGCAATTTCTTCAGTAATTCCTGAATTACAAACCACACAACATGGGGGAATCTACAAGTAAAGAAAGGAATTTAACAAAACCATGGGATTCTCTTTGGATAATGGACTCCCTACAAGTATAATTTTCTTCTTAAAGCAGCTTTGCATTGCTCAGACTCTAATGTTTGTTCACCCACACACATTCTGTGTGATTTGATAAATTACTGGTAGGTCTTGACAAAACTCTCTTTCTTTTAGGTACTTGTACCAAGAGATTATACCCTACATCCCTATATCTTGCAGTTACTTTGTTTGAAGTGTTTTTCTAGTTGCTATCATGCATACGCAGGGCAACGTGCAAATGATTACATGCAACATTTTTTTTTCTTTGTTACTGAGCTTATGAACTAATATAAATATTGGTTTCCCTTATAATAAAACACAAGCCTTGCTTCCAGTGCAGTCACTTTTTCTTCATGAAATGGCATTGAATCAGCATGAGAGTTCACTGTAATCTTTCAAAAAGCTACAGTTAGTGGATATAACTTGGTTTTGAGATGTTTCCTGACAAAATATACATCATCTGGGCAGTTAACAGCAATTAAATTAAGAGTTAAACAAATTATTGTTGTTAAAAGTTCAATATTGCTATTGAATTGTTTGATGTGTGTACAACATGGATATGATTCTTAAAAACACCGTAGTGAAATACTGTGACATTTCCTTTAGGATGGGACACAAACGCTACCCTTGTAACACTTTGAATTGTGGAATATCCAGTAATTGGTTCTTCAACCACAGTACAAGTCATATAAAACCATATGTCAGTACTGCTTTTAACATCTTGCTAAGAAGGTGTACTCTGTTACTTCATTATAAATGTAGATTCTACATAGATTTTTATGCAAACCAGAGAAGCATGGCCATTTCTCTATCTACTGCATATTTACCTTCTGAGATTGTGCTCTGCACCAAATTAGTCGCATCCTGCAAAGATAAGCAGTATTAGAGAGCACTGTTTATTGTGTAAGCAGGTATAATTTACACTATCCTGAACTTTTCAATTCCATGATTTTGTGCTTGTGATTTTCTTGTGAAAAACATGTCAGACAAGTCACCTCAGATCTTAGGTTTATTTTCATCTGATAGTTTTGTATTTTAGCATTTTGGGATTTTTTATACTTTAAATTTCAAGTTTTTGATTAAATATAAGGAAGTTAAAACAATCTAATATTTATTTGAAAATACACTTCATGGGAAAAAAAAGGAAAAAAAGAGTTGTGATACATCTGTAAATTTAATATTCCAACCTTTATACAAACCTCTGATTCACAATTTCTTAAAGGCATGAACTTTTCCCTCTGTGAAGGAGTGAAAGATGGAGCTTTTTCCTCCATCCTGTTCAAAGTATGTTACCTGTCAATACAGGAAATAACGTTTATCCCTATTTTTCACCTAGGATAAACTGCTTTATTTAAGCCCTGCATAAAAAGAGCACTTATTAAAAATTGAGGCAACCTACCTTCTAAGTCAGCTGTTGTGTCTGTATGCACAGACAAAACTGTGGATACACCAGGTGCACTGAGGCAAATTAAGCTAAGAGATGAGCTCATCCCAAGCACAAATTCTGGACAGTGAGTGGAGAGACATCAGCCCTGAGGAGAAGGATTTTGGGTGTTGTTTGATGAGAAGCTCAAAATGATCCAGCCATGTGTGTTTGAGGCCCAGAAAGCCAACTCTATCCTGGGCTTCATCAAGAGAAGCATGGCCAGCAGTTTGAGGGAGTGATTCTCCTCCTTTACTCTGCTCTTGTGAGTCCAAAACTGGAGTGCTGAATTCAGCTCTGGGACCTCCAGCTCAAGAAGATCATGGAGCTGTTGAAGTGAGTTCAGAGGAGGCCAGGAAGATGATCACAGGTCTGGAGAACCTCTCCTGTAAAGAGAGGCTGAGTTGGGAATGTTCAGCCTGGAGAAGGCTCCCAGGAGACCTTAGAGCAGCCTTCCAGTACGAGAAGGGGGTCTGCAGGAGAGCTGGAGAAGGACTTTTTGCAATAGCATGTAGTGACAGGACAAGAGGGGTTGGCCTTAAATTGCAAAAAGGAAGATTTAGATTAGGCACTGGGAAGAAATTCTTCACTATGAGGGTGGTGATAGATGCTGCCTCCCTGGAAACATTCAAGATTGGGTTGAATAGGGCTCTGAGCAGCCTGATTTAGTTGAAGATGTCCCTGTTTATTGAAAGGGGTTAGACTAGATGATTTTTAAAGATCTTTTCTAAGTGATCCTATGATTTGGGTTTTTTTTCCCCTCACAATCAAGTACAGCTAAGGGATTTTCTGATGATGCATTTGAAAGTTCAAAATATGCCACTGTCACTGGCAAAGGAGAAACCTACACCAGCACAAAGTGAAATGCATGGTGAAACAGCACCTGCCCGGACTGCAAGATTGCTTCTAATGCCATGTCCACAGTGCGGGCACACCTTTTAAGTCTGTCAATTTGACCAGAACACACAGTGGAGAAACTCCCCACTGAGGTACATGTTCAGAATCAATAACAGAACTGTCTCAATCTATTGCAAAGAGCCTGTAAGGGCACTGAAAGGATGATTAGAGCTAGAGACCACCTCTTGTGTGGAGTGCCATAAATGGTGACCAGGCTGTCATTCTCAGGGCCTTGCTTTGTGCTCTGCAAGCCGCTGTGGTACCGACACAGCTGTAGCCGCCACCAGCCAACTACGCCGAGCACCGTGGTTCTCCTCCCTCATTGTGGCAGCACACCATTCTCAGCAGGGGTTCTGTGCACTGACCCGATTCTCCCAGGGACACTTGAAGCAGGTAAAACTAGATACAAGACTCATATTAGCAGGAGACAGCGTGATCCAAGTTATTGTAATACTTTAACACGTGCTGTCATCCCTAGTCTAAACAGCAAAGACAAAAAGGCAGACAGTCCTGAACCAAAATGTACGCTCCCTGCTGAATTAGAGCTGCAGCAGAGATGTGAATGTGTTTGTCTTCAACTTAACAATACCCCAGAGGACAGTTTTGTATTCAACACTATGAAGTATCAGCTTAACCAATGCTTTTCCCCTTTAGCATTATAGAGTTCCTTCAAAGTCTGCTCTGGTTCTATATTTCCAGTGTTAGCTGCTCAGTCAGTGAGTTGAAAAAACAGGTCCCAAAATTATTGATATTCTGTCCTTTTGTTCCTTTTTTCGGCAGATTTGAATATGCACAAGGAATAGTTTGGCCAAGGAAGTTTAATTAGGTAAGACCACAAATTAACTGTTCAGATTAAATTGCTTGTATATATCTAGCACTGTGATATTTATTTATAGAGTAATTATTGAATTTCTGAGATAAAAGCATTTAGACTAAAAGCACTATTATCGTTCAAATGCATATTTACGTATTTCAAACCCCAAACCCCAAACATCCAACTATGCTGAGAAAATGTCTACAGTCACAGTAAGACTCAAAACAAAGGAAATAAATAAAACATTAAGGTTGAATATGCAGTCATGAGACTGTGAGTTTCTTGCAGCTAAGGCTTATGAAGTATCTACTGAAGTGTCTAGCAGACAGCAGGTATTACTCAACATAATTATTATCCTCTCAATGTAAAAATTTCACATCACGTTTTCTGTGGGTTTTTTTCCTATATGTCTTATAGAATCACACTTCTGGAAAGATTTCTGTCATGCCCTGAGGACTGTAAGAGAGCCTAGAAGCAATTCAAGTTTTTTAATATTTGGGGTCTTGGTGCAAAGCCACTGAAATTAATGGATAAATATGCTGAAAAAAATTAATTTTCATCTATATAACTTATGTCACAAACATCATTGGCCTTTGCTCATATAATGATCCTTCCTGGAATTTTCTTACTGCAATTCACATTTCCTAAACTCCTGCCCAATATTTCTTGAGGTTTCCCTGCATTTGTTTTCTGACTCCTACAAAAATATGAGAAGTTTTCATCTGCATGGATTAGTGCTCTACAGGTTTTCTCTATCCTTTTCAAAAATGTGACTGTATAAAGACTAAGTATCTGGGAATCTATCTCCCAAAGAATTATGGACAAGTTAGACATTAAGCTATTTTGAGAATCTTTGCCCAAACTATGGTGCTTTCCAAGGTGTTGCTCCATGCTGACTTATAGTAAAGGCTGAGGAAAAGCCTGTTTCAGTATGAGGGGAAATTCTCAAAGGCAAAACACAACTCAGAAAATTCCCAAGACGTGTAGACTGTTAGACGTTTTGTTTTCATGGCATATAACACTTCACATTCATTGTTGCAGAACCTCCTGATATGGCCTTGAGCTTCATCAGATGTCTCTGTTTTTCTGATCTTTCTTGATCACCTCTCATTTAATGTAATCTTCTCTTTGTACTCAGAACTCCACCTGGGTGACACAAATCCATATATTTAGTTACATATTTCAGTATACCTAAAAATGGCATGTCATTGATATTAGATTGGAAAGAAGCAATTTTCTTAATAAGCAACACAGACAGTCAGGACTGTAATCTTTGAGCTAGGCTTCATCCAGTATCTCAGGCTCCTCTGTGGAAGTGGCTGGAGACCATCATCCCTCTGAATATTTCACTCAAATTTCACCTACACATCCACACATTTCATCATCTTAAGTGTGAGCCTTGCAAGAGCTGGAAACCAACTGGCTGCAAATCACTTTGATGCTAAAGAGAAATTAAGATCTCATTCACTGTTTTCACAGTTAAGTATAGGAAGAAAAACCAACAAACAAAGTAAAAATTTGGCCATAACTCTACGGTTAAAAAAACAAAACCCTCCAGTACCTATGCATTCTTCATTCTAGGTTTTCGAACTGAGGACATTTGCAATCTGTGTTGACACCCTGTCCAGGAACCTTTAAAGGCCACAGAAAAAGAAGAGACCAGGCTATAGATAATCCTGAACAGTCACTCATGTTATTAACCTTTCCTTCACAGAAGGAAAGACAAGTGCAAGCAATATTGTGCTCCTTGCAAATCAAATGCTTTCTCCTAAAAGCAACAGCGACAGGTGAGGGTATGTAAGCGGCAACAGTAAAAAAGCTAGCAAGACTCAGTTTTGCATAGACCATAGCTATATTTTAGATTTCTGGAAACATGAATTTTAATAAAACATCTTGGCTGTGACAGTCAGAATTATATTCTAAATTTCATGAAATTAATATCTACTAGTAAACACATTGAGAAGATACAAGAGTGCACTGGAAATTACTGCCAATGTATTCACCAAAGTTATTTCATGAGAGTCTAGAGTACCCTGTTAGCAAAATTAGGTCAGTGTGCAGCAGGTTCCCCTGTAAGACATTTCTGACCAAAACCAATTTATGTTGTAGTAGTAATGATTTTAGTATCTGACTTTTCGTGTCATACAGAGGAATATAGGTGGACAGAATATACCGCCAAATAGGAAATCCTGCTGTGGTGGTTTTACTTGGCCCAGTTTTTGCTAGTGGGTAGGGAGGGGCTCAAAGATGGCTCCTGTGTGTGCTGTGCGAAAGTTCTGGAAGTTTTTCACCCTGTCCAGCAGAGCCACTCTCTGATGGTTCTGAAAATGATGGACATGCTGCTGGCCAAACCTGGGCCAAGTAGAAATGTTAGTTACGCCTCGGTGAAAACACATTTAAGAAGAAATCAAAACAATGGGTGCACGCACTTCTTTGTAGCCAGAGGAGGAGGAGGAGGAGGAGGAGGTAAAAATATGTAAGGGAAAACAACATGGAGACACCAAGGTCAGTGGAGAAGGTGGAGGAGGAGGTGCTCCAGGCGCTGGAGCTGAAAACCCTCTGGTGGCCGTGGTGAAGACCATGGGGGAGCAGGTGGTCCCCCTGCAGCCCATGGAGTCCAGGGGGGTGCAGAGATCCACCCACAGCCCATGGTGAGGTGCCCATGCCAGAAGAACAGGGGGATGCCTGGAGGAAGCTGTGAGCCAGTGGGAGTCCCAGCAGAGACTGAGAGTTGCAAAGGCTGTGGACGAGAGAGAAAGGCCTTGGCCCCGGGATGGAAACAGCCTGGCCTCGGCTCGGGAGCCTGCACCCCATGGACAAGCACTCGTGTTTGCAGCAGATTTCGGCCGGGCTGCTGCTCGTGAGATTGGACCCACGCCAAAGAAGTTCTCACAGGACTGTCTGTCGTGGGAGGGACCCCATGGCTGAGGAGAGGACTCTTCTCCCTGGTGGACTGACCCTGACCAAAGGGAAACCCCCATACCCTGCCCCACCCCGGAGTTGTTGGTTGTGTGAAAGAGGGAGGGGGGTGAGCTGAGAAATGGTGTCTTAAGAGGGAGAGGGGTGAGTAGAGAAACAGTGTTTGTAGCAGAAGAATTGTGGTGATGGACTGACTAAGGAAAAACCCCATACCCTGCCCCCCACCCGGAGCTGCTGGTTGTTTGAAGGAGGGG
This sequence comes from Pardalotus punctatus, assembly GCA_013400915.1. Taxonomy (NCBI): domain Eukaryota; kingdom Metazoa; phylum Chordata; class Aves; order Passeriformes; family Pardalotidae; genus Pardalotus; species Pardalotus punctatus. The sequence goes on from VZTX01009477.1 coordinate 14,665, forward strand.
AGGGGGTGAGCTGGGAAACAGTGTCTTAAGAGGGAAGGGGGGTGAGTAAAGAAATGGTGTCTTAAGAGCTTATTTTTACCTCTCATTTATCCTCCGACTCTGTTAGGTTAATAAATCACTTTGCAACTTAAGTCTCTCACCTGTTTGCTCATGTTTTTCGTGCGTCCCCTCCCCATCACTGCCTCATCTCAACTCATGAGTCCAGTGTGTTTGTGTTAGTTTGAGTCCTCTCCTCTGCATAAATGCAGCAAGAGAGAGCATGGAAAGCAGACGTCGTAGGTCCCTGGCATTTGGCCAGGGTCAAACCACGACACCTGCTTAAAACCTGAAACAGGAAAAATTTAACACCTTTTCTCTTCAAAGAATTTGCACACATGCTGTCTTAAGGAGTTTAGCTTTTCTTTTGGAAATGGGGATCCTGCAGAGAAAACCCTGTATCATATAAGAACATGCCAATGTGACCAAAATATCAGTGACTTTACAAGAGTGCAGAAAGATGGGATATGCATTATTAGCTCAAGCAGTTTCTAGAACAATCAAGCATTACACATGATTTGTGTGGAAAGCATGAAAATTGTCAAAAAAGAATGTCAGTTTGACCTCCAGTCACTCTCATACTTTAGAAAAGCTTAGCATGATGATAAACACTCAAACTGAGAACTGCTGCACACAGTGTCTGCCTTAATCTGTGGATAACCTTGGATTACTTTGCAGATCTTCCCTGGTTTAGCAGTTTCTGTCAAGATGTAAATAAAGGAGTTCATGTGGAGATTCCTTCTGCCAGTCATGGAGAAGTCGCTTGTTCACTGACTAGCTGGCAGGTTTTCATGGCAAGTCTGCTCAGTCACTGGAATTTGTGCCTGTTGCCTAAGTGACCAGTAGCCCACTCAAAGAATGAAAAAGTTACTGAGGTGCCAAGGGACAGTGTCTAGGAATGAGAAATATTTGACAGTGGGAAAATATGTGTTTGTAGTGATGTTTGGTTCATTTTTCCAGGGAGAGCTGAAATTGCAGAAGGCAGACTGAGATCACTAAAACTCTTTTGCACATGGATTAACTTGTAATTCACTTACTCATGCATGTGGGAATACAGCTTCTCAGACCAACTTCCTTCAGCAATAATGCGGTTTATGCTTCTGCTCTTGTGTTTTAATAAAAGTCATGAGATTAAAAATCCTCCCTAGTGACTGCCATCCAGAGCTGAAATGTAAGAAAGTGGATCATATATGGTACCTAGAAGCCACAGTGACTGCATTTTTACAAAAAAAATAAGAGATCAGTTGTAATGTGACATGGCTTCTCATGGGATATACTAATCCTGCTCAGAAGAATTAGCTCACTTGGCTCAATTGCTCCTTCGGGACTTACAAATAATGCACATTCAAGTGATACATATTTGCATGGTATCAAGAACAACGTCATTTATACTTTAAGGTGTCTCATAATGTAAACCCTAATTATGGAGAAAATTCTAATCACATTAACATAGCCTTATACTAAAGCAGTAAAAGTTTTACCGAAGAAGCAGTAACTTCATTTTGTTTACTGTTTATACACATTCTGGTCCTGGGCCATAAGAATAAATAAGAGCATTTCAGTTAGATAAAAAAGTAATGTGGTACAGAGGTTACAGCAAATCACTGCTCATCAAGGTATTTAGGCTTTGTTCTCTCTGCCCTGACTAACCAAATTATGTTAATTATGCAGGACTCTGCCCTCTCACATTTAGGGCAGCATCCTACCCATCTGTCTGTGCCTCCAGTGCTCCTACTCCTGGAGCAGTTCCTGCCAGGTGAGCAGCCCCATAATTCCCAATAACAAGGGAAACTAAGGTGTGTGAGCAAGAGTAGCAGAGCAGGCCCTGAGAAGGGGAAGAATACAATTGTCTCCCATTGGCCTGCTGCTGCTCTGACAGCTGCAGACTTGAGCATTACTATGGGAGGCCACGTGAAAAACAGATTGAGGGACACACACACAGAGTGTATTTCATGAGAGATTGGGAAGAACAGGACAGAGGAGATAATGTCATTCTTTGGGGAAGATAAGACAAGCTGTTTAAAACAATGTAATGTTATCTGCTTTAAGTAACAAGTACTAACACACAATTTAACAAGCATTGCTTACTGTAGGAAGCTTAATTACTCTTCAAAATGCATTCAATACAAAATTTCTCAAGCTGATTGCTTCTGCTGAATGTCAATGCATTATGTCCTAGCCACTTCAGTAGAAACTGCTATGTAGCAGCCAAATTTTCTTCTGCTCCATAAGTGACATGTAATGAAAAATTATTTAATGATCTGCTGCATTCAGCATCTGTGTAAATAACTTTCTTGTAAACATGCAATATGGATGATCAATGTGGCTTCCCCAGTGCTGAGAAGAGTCAGCAGTTATGACTGCATGAAGTGCTTCAGGGTGTTGTGGGAAGATGGAGATATAGAGTGGATTCTGCAGCAGTTTCTACTGATTAAAGGTTGGCTTGTTACAGACCCACTCTCCCTATCCTTCCAGACATCCTTCCATATCTGCTCCTCTCTTCAGTCACCTGTGAGGTTTGCTCTCTCTCCCACCTTTCACAACAGCATTGTTACTGGCACCAGTGGTTCATGGATCTGCAGCTGCCGAGTAACTCACACCACAGAGGAGACATCACCATGTGTAGGGACAGGCAGGGAAGCACAGCAGGGACAAGGCAGAACAGGCAAAACCCAGGTAAAGAAATACAGAGAAATACTAAAAAAGATGATTCTAGGAGAGATGGCTGAGGCTGGTGGTACTGCCAGCAAAATGGTTCAGGTACCAGTCTAGAGCATTGAAGAATGTTTCTGTGAACCTCTGAGGCATTCAAAGGGGAGGATTTGTGTGGTACCTGAAGCAGGTGGCAGGGTGTGGGAGGGAGGTGGCACAGAGGAACAATGTGAACCTGCTAAAGACGTGGAAAACCCTGGGCAGAAAGCAACATGGAAAAGAGAAAATATTTCTGATCGCCTTCTGCCCTGTATTAGCATAGTCCAATGTATGTTTTGCAATGTTTGCAATTGTTTCTAAGCAGAATTCTTGTCTCTCATTTCTTGTCGGCCATATAGCTGACATATATATTACATATATACCATATAAAGTATTATATTTAACACAATATATATTTCTATTCTTTTAGGAATGGAAATCCATCCTCAGATCTTGCATGATACACAGGAACTGATTTCCCATGCAAGACTGCATCTAACTTTCACAGTACATTTACTTTAGATGTTGCTGCTGGTAAAGTGGATTACTTTCAAGACATTAGTTGTTGAACACATGATTTTCACTGCTGACAGATACATTACCAATATTTGTAAAAAAGCCTTAACTGGTTTTTGAACTATGGTATGACCACATTAAAAGCCCTGAATTTTAAAGAGGAATTTACAGCATGAAATGGAGTCTGCTAAAATCAAAACATTTTGGTTTTGCAGAGGTCATTGATGTAACTGCTTTCAGCAGGGGCTCATGGTTTTTAGGCATTAATCAGCAGTGAAAGCAAGCAAGACATAACATGCTACTCCTTTGAGCTGCCTCAGCTACATCACTGAAATAGAGAAATCTGAGCATGAGACATTTGGAAAATCTTTGCCTACTCTTGAGGAGAAAAAAAACCCAAACCCAAAGTAGTATCTTGAGTCATGCCACTGTACCACTGATATTAAGAAACAAAGTTAATCAAGTTTGCAGTGAGAGCATCTCACTAATGGCTGAGGTGACTGTCAAGATGAATTCTGATGTATGGGCTCTCAAAACTCTACATCCCCCTCTTGTCTCCCAGCAAGAAGTATATTTCAGTCTCTAAATTGCTAAAAAGCAAATGCATCCGGGAATCATCAGAACAACAGGCAACATGTATGTTAGAAAAAGCAATAGGATGTTGGCTTTGGAGTCTGACCTCATCTTAATCTTCCCCAGAAAGAGGAAAACAGCCCAACAAATTGCCTTTGCCCAGGGCTCTGCTCCCAAGATCCAGGTGATGCCCACTCAGATGGGACTTGTCAAGAGATGAAAACCCCCTGTCAGAAGATAACGGTTAGTAGGCAGTTTTCTCCCCAGGTCTGTCATCTGCCCAGCAAAGTTTGCAGTAATTGCAAAATATGTTTCTGAAAGGGTTTCTTCTATTGTGCTTGTCACAACTCTGACATGTTAAGTAGGACAAAGACCAGGACAAACATGATGTATACCCTAAAGACAAATAGCTGTCCGATGTTCCTCCAGCTGGCAACTATCCCAAATTCTCAGCAAATGATACGTACACCACACATCCTCCAGTATAACAAACCCCAATGAGTCTGTCATTCTTGCAGCAATAACTTTGTTAGGTTGAGCTAAAAGAAGGAATCTAGGACTATGAGACATGAACAAATGACAAATCGAAGAAATTTGGAGTTGGATAACATGCCAAGCACTCAATTGGGAAATCCAAACAAAATTAATTTATGTCTTCATTAGTTGTGACAACAGCCTCGTTGCAGCTCAACTCACTGGCTGAAAACCCGCTGCTGCCACCCGGTGTTGCTCTACCAGCATTTGCCTGCATTTACGGGGAGCAAGGACTGGACTTGGCTTGCAACACCAGGAGCCCCAAGACAGGTGTTTGCAGTGTCTTGCAGAAGAGAATAGAGGAAACGGCAATGTACATACATATTTGTGTGTGTGCATGTTATTCCCAGCTATCTAAGGCATTGTGTTGGGATGATCTTAAAAAAAAATAAATAAAATAAATAGTGGGAAACAAGAGGAAATTACTGTGGTTGTTATTGAATATAAGAAGCAATCAGTAGATAGACTATTTTATTTGATTTGGGATCTCATGCAAGTATATTAAATCCCCATGAAATGAGCGAGGAGCAGGTGACTAGCAATATCCTACCTCTTTTCATTTAAATAATCTACTTTCTTTCAAGTTTCATTTCATGAATTTTCTTCAGTGGTGCTGCTTTGCTAAGCAAAACCTAATGCATTTATTACAGCCCAGGGAATGAGCTGCAGGTTGAAAGGTAGATTGAGAAGAAAAGCATACATTCATTGTGATTTTCCAGGTGATCAGTAATATTCAGGAGTCTAACTTGCCTTGCACTCCAAATTGATTGTTTTGGCCAAGATAATTAAAACCTACATTCTCTGAGTGCAGCAGCTGCTTGTGAATGTCAGTGTTTTGGCCAGAAGCCTTTTCTCAAGACAATTCACAATGCAGTATTGTTAATATTCTGTCCTGTGGGGAGCATGTTGTGATTGAGAGACTTCTGCTCATCAGACCATACTCATTATATTCAGTTTTGCACTGAGTTATTCTTCTGTGACAGGTAGGGCTTCATTTTGTTCAGAGGAAATTGAGCTAAACATTGTTTTGTATCACATCCTCTTGAGAAGGAGCAATGTAGGAATGCAAAAATAGGGAGGAGAAAATTTAGCTCTGTAGGGCTACTGGGCTTTTCTTGCATGAAATAATAGAGCTGTTTGATTACTAGAACATCAGGCAGGTCCCAACAGAAAGCATCATCATCCTTAGGAATGACACAGTATTTAGATTGTCAAAAAAAGTTTAAAAACAAGTAGCAAAATATTTTATACTGTGTAAGATACCTCCAATCTCTGGACTTTCCCAAGCCTCTCATGAAATTTGCCAAAACCACAGCCAAAGAAGTAGAAACAGCTTAGGTGAAATTGTGCCAGCTGGCTAAACCAAACTGTTGCCATCTATCTCTTCCATCAGATTTGATGAGTCTGTTTCTCTTGCACTGACCCCCGTGACGGCTCCATCCTCTGCTGAGTCAATTCAGCCCACTAGGATGGCAAAAATCCAGTCGCTGCTCTATTATGTTGTCATTAGCCAGATGCACTGTCTCACAGCAGGGCTAGATAAGCCTTGCAGATGGCAGAAAGAAAACAAGGGGTGTGGGAAGATTGGAGTCAAGGATCAAGTACTCCTGCTACAGAACTCCAGTCATGCAACTCCTCACTATCAGTGCTTTGCTTACAAACAGCCTTATTAATTATTAGGTAGAATTTTAGAGACTGCATCTTTAATAAAGATGTATTAAACAGCCACAGGACCTTCATTCTGGGGAGAAAGTTACAGAAGAGTAGGCTGTCAACACAAATTCACATTTGGCTCTGGAATCTGAGCAGAGATTGACAGCACACCAAAGAAATGGGGACATCTTCACTGATGTTGGTGTGATGGGAGGTGATTATCAGGTCTCTCAGCATGGAATGTGTTTAATTTTTCAGGAGGTGTTTTGACTTTGCCACCTAAGAAATAACTCAAGGAAAATATCTGCTTATGAAAGCTTCCTTAAGCATATCCACCCTCCCAGCTCCTGTATTGTAGCAAGGCATTTTCAACTGCACATCCTTCTCCTGTGTTGATGGGAGGAGAAGGATAACCAGCTCTGCTGAATGTTGATTTGATCTTTTTTAAGCTATTGACTAATGAATTCAAATCATCATCTCCTTGAAACAAAAAATCATAGAATGTCTCATATTTGACAGACACCTGGACTCATTTTCTCCCCTCTTTCTACCCTCTTGTCTCAGCAGAGCTTGTATGAATCCTGATTTCCTAGGATAGTATTAGGTATGATGGAGCAAAATAAGGAATAGGCCCTAGCAAAAAAGAGCATCCAGCTCACCAGAGTGCTGTGTAAGCAACATCTGGACACGGATGCCAAAGAAGACCCGAGGTTATACAAAAGCACCCCTACCTGTCCTACTAGCCTAGCACAAGGAATAGTTTTAATAGTGATTGAGAAGGAAGGTGACCTTTCTCCTTCTTCAGCTCATATCATAGACAACCCTGACATTGAGTTCTGTGTCCAGTTTTGGGCCACTCACTCCAAGAAAGACATGGATGTGCTGGAGAATTCTCTAGTGTCCAGAAAAGGACAATGGAGGTGGTGAAATGTCTGGAGCACAAGTCATATGAGGAGCAGCTAAGGGAGCTGGGGTTGTTCATCCTGGAGAAAAGGAGGCTCAGGGGAGACCTTATTGCTCTCTACAACTGCCTGAAAGGAGGCTGTAGCCAGGTGGGGGTCAGCCTCTTCTTCAGATAACAAACAACAGCATGCAGCCCCAAGCTGCACAAGGGGAGGTTTGGATCAGGAGGAATCTCTTCATGGAAAGGGTTGTGCAACATTGGAAACAGGGAGGTGGTGGAGTCACCAGACTAGGAGATATTTGAGAAACAGTGGGATATAACACTTAATGCTATGGTTTAGTTGACCTGATGGCACTTGGTCAAAGGTTGGATTCAATGATCTTGGAGGTCTTTTCCAACCTTAATGATTCTATGATCAAATGCCCTTGTGGAATTCAAACAGTGACCTGTAGCAGTTAAATCAGAGATCCCATACACTCAGGCAGCTCTTATGAAGAAATGGTTGAGGGTCAATATTCCTGTTAAGCTTTTGGTGACAAGCAAGTCAAATCTTCCTTTGTGCTTCTCCTTCCTCTCAAAACTCTGAAAAGTTAATGTTTGAATTGAGGCTCCAGTATTTCTGTAGAGAAGGGAGCCTCAAAGCAACATGAATACAGCATGCAGGCAAGTCAATAAACACATGTGATATAAAGTGAGAGCACTGACAACACAGAGACAGGAAAAGAACAGTAAGAAAAGACACTTTTAAGTCCAAATGTAGATGGTAAAATAAGGGCCAATTTTCACACAAAAATTATTGGAATTATGTTGGAATACTATTCATAAATATCAAAATGTTTTACAAAGAATTGTTTATTATAGGTTCCATATTTTGTTTTACATATGAGAAAACTGAAACCTAGATGTCTGTATCTTTCCTTGTGCACCAGTGACTAACAGAGTGTGAATTCTGAAATCTGAGCACTTGAAAGACTGAAGGAAATCTCTTAGAAAACTCCCTTACTTCAACCAGTTCTGCAAGAGTAGATCCTGGAGTTAACAAGCTACAGTTCTGTTTCCCTGTCTCATGTCCCAGCCTTCATTCATTTTGCAAGCCCTTTGGTAATACTGTTTCTATAGAAGCTTTCTCTCTTCTGAAATAAAATGAAAAGCTGTTTCTTCATGGCAAGTTAGCTCTATCGGAGAAGAAAAAATCAACAGCTTATTTAAGCTTTCATTATTTAATTAAAATTAAATATGGCTATTTAATTACAATTATGACTGAACTTCTGTTGCATTACAGTGGTATCTCCGTGAAGATATAGCAAATTGATTAGCAATGAAGGAGGAAATAACGTTAGCAGAGTTTGAAGACAAGCAGTAACCTCCTCTTAAATGCCCATTAACTGTTGCTTCATTGATAATAAATTATGATAGACCATGTAAGAACTACCTGAATATTAAATGATCTTACAAGGGATGCACAGGTAAGAAGTACAAAATTAATTCATACTAACACGATACAAAGTCTTTGCAATGAAAGAATGATTCAGAGAACAGTCTGAAATAATTTTTTATTGCATTACCTTCATGATCCATCAGAAGATATAAAAATTCAACAGGAAAAATTATTGCATCTTCTACTAAGTGTGGCCATGTCAAATGTGATCAACAATAACTGGAGGGAACTCCTGCCTTCCTCACCAAAAAGAGAGAATGTATCCATTTGACAAACTCCATTATCAAGCTGCACAGAGGAAACCCCTTGGACTAAAAGGCATCACCACATTTACATTACAAAATCAATAACAGCCAGGACAGGACCCCAAACTAGCTGGTCGGTGAATATTAAACATCTCTTGTGATTATCCAGAGTTCTTCTGAATTTTGGAGCGGCTCAAATATCCATGTAACATTTCGATACACCAGTAGAGGCCACCACACACTTCACAAAACTACCAGACTGCCTGGTTAATCAGTTCACTCGTTTCCAAGTCGGGTGAGAGCTCCGGGCTGGACCCCACCACTGTCAGGCTGCTGTTCTCATACTCCAGCAGAAGCGCCTGCTTCTTCAGAGGCTAATTTGTTCACAAGTACTTTTCGCCTAGTTTATCTCCTTTCTCCTACAGACCAGAATTCAATCCCATGCTCGTTCAAATTCTTTCTCAAGATCGCATCTTTGTGATATGTTCCCTTCCAAATGTGCCACTGAGATTAGTTCAGTCGGTTAGAGCATGGTGTTAAGAATGCCAGGGTTGTGGATTCAACTTAAGAATTGGACTCAATGATCCTTGTGGGTCCCTTCCAGCTCAGAATATTCTGTGATTCTGTGAAATTCACAGAAGAGTTTCCCTCAGCTTACAAAGCCACTGTGGGTGCAAAATGGCAAGGCTTGTCTGCACGGCATATCAGTGTTCAGTGAGAAAGACAGCAATGCTTTCTCTTCAGACAGTGATATACAACAAAAACCCCATGCCAAAACTGTGGCTCATCTTCTGCTTCACTCATCCTCTAGACATCAGCTGAAGTTTTTAAGGTTCAGTGATAGAAAACTCTGTTTTCTATTTATGCTCATCACACAACCCCCTAAGAGATATTAACAGTGTTTCTTGATACCCAAGTTTTCCAAATATACACACAGGCTGTAGTCATATTTGCACTCTGTTCATCAATACATACCAAGGATTATTTTCATTCTTATTTACATTACAGAGATAAGTTTGCAACTGTAGAAAGACTGTCTTTTCAAGGTTTACACTGGTACTAAAAAAAAGAAGCATTAAAGGAAAGGAAATGGCATTTTCAGGACAAATATGACAGAGGTATTTTAAATTTTCACTCACTGTTGAAATTCTTGCATTGAACTGCAATAAAGCAGCCAGTTAACAAACACACAAAAAGGAAGGAATTTTTCTGCTGTCTCTAAGGTCCATCCCTCCTGGGCCATTGTCTAAATCCAGGACATATTTGGGATTTCTTACTGACAAATATTGCACCTCTAACACACTCAGATATTTCTGCTGAATGTAAAACGTAAAAATACAGATGTGTCCAAAAATCCAGTAGACAGTGAGACAAGGCCCTTGATTCATTAAAAGATGCTGTCAGGACCCCAGTAACTTTGAAAGACTTTCTGTAATCTATTAAAATGCACCTTCAGGAGGAAAGTGTATCTTGTTATTTGAAGTACACAACACATACAGAAGTGTGCAAGCAGTGTTATAAAGAGCAAAATGTGTCTGTGGTACTGAAATGCCAGAGAGGTAGAGAACTGAGTGGGAGAAGGATTAACAATGAGTGATAAAGATGGCAGACAGTTCATTAATGCTGTTTCTGAATAGAATTATTCAGAAGATGAAGCTAAGACCATTTTATAATGTACATCCCCACAGTGAAATGAGGAAAATGCATCTAGTATTAGGCTTTCTGAGCCAATGTACAAAACATGAGGAAAGTCTTTTCAATAGGCAAAGAGCAGCATTATGGAGTCTTGTTCAGAATTTCATTTCTGTTATGCTTTGAGAAAAATACAAAACAGGAAGAATAAATTAGAATTTTCAAAGCTTACTTTAACATTTAAAATTCGCTTGGTTTCCATGTAGAATGAATCCCACATGTCTATAGTAAAAGCCTGAATGGGCCTGAAATCTAAAAGCAAATACAAAGTTTTTGTACCCATGGATGTGGGATTTTTTCACTTGTTCTGTTTGGTAAATATTGTCTGCTCTCAAAAAAGAGAAAGAACTGAGGTACTTCTGCTCCTGAAAACAAATCTTTAAACCATCTGTAACAATTCCTGAGAGTTAGCTCTGCGAAATAGTGATTACTGTGTGTAAAACATCTGTATCTTAATTTCAAGTACAATTACACTTTGTACTTAGTATGAGTGCAGACGTAAATTAGTCCACTGGTTGTATTCAAGAAATTCAATAACCAAACTAACTTTTATAAGTGTAAGGAACTTCCGTGGGTACAGAAAATGGGTTTGAACAGATGTAGTGTGTTAGGTCCAATAATCTGCTGTCCTAGAAAATATCATCATATATTCTTCTTAAAACTAATAAAAACTATTTTCAGGACAGTTCTGCTTTTTTTTTTCTTTTTTCCTAGTCCCTGTTCTTAATGGAAGATCATATCAGATCTCATTTTTCTTACCAGAAGTCCATTAATTCTAATTTTTGTTCTAAATTCTTTCTTTGGAAACTGTGCCAAAGAAAAGTTCTCTGCTACCTTAAATAACTTTTCTTTCTTCTCACAGTTGACTTCTGTGGTGCATGAATAGTGACAGCCCTACTCTCTGTGTGATGTGGTCCTCTAGCAAAACAGGATCTCATGAAATATGGTCTAGATGTTAGATCATGCTCATAGCTCTTTCCTGAACATGTCCCTGTTTTCACACTTCATGTAGGAAAACACTACTGTGTACAGCCTTTCTGATGAACTGTGCCAGTGTCTTGCACAACATTATGGTTTTTTAATGATTTTTACTATCTCTGCCAGAAATAATGTGTCCAATACATGTATCTTTTTGCATGTTTACTTCATTCCCTACACCAGATCCTGATCTTGTATCTCTGATTGATCAGACTGTGAGCTTAGATGTTGCTGCAACAATTAATTGATGTTTTCCTAATTATTATCCATTAGCTCATTCCTCTGACTTAATTCTCAAGTTTTTTTGGCTTTTATACATGTGATTGTGGTTCCCTTCTCCAGTGCTGCTGATGCCTGTACCTCCCTGCATTGTGTCATCCATGCATGTACTCACCACTAGTGCATTTACCTTTTCCTGCTTTGAACTTCTAAAATGTAGCTTTGAGGCAGACCACAAATAACTTCTTTGTGACAGCTTCCCTTTCAGAGCATCTACCAGCGTAACTGTACAAGTTAAAAAGCTGACCCACATCTGGTTACTCTGATGGATACAGAAAAATGTGGCACCACATCAGTATCAGGATGAGCTGATCTGCATATCTACTTACATTAAAAGAAAAATTAAAGGACTTCTAAATTGCTGACAATGGCATCAGTTGGAAAGAAAATGTATTCACTGTAACCCCTTCTCCCAGAACCCTATTTAACCTTAAACTTTCAGTGGACTTCACCAAAAAAAAAGCAAAAAAAAAAGGGTACTTGATACTCTCTATCTTTAATAAAACAACATAATGAGAAAAAACCTGCACTCTTCTAAAATCAAATTCTGGCATATGAGGTACAGAAGTTCAGGGATTTGGGAAGGAGATGAACACAAATAAACACGCTGTGAATCTCAGCAAAGCCAACTGTATGTGTTTATAAATCATTAACAAGGTCTACAATACCCCTGGTCCCCTATGACTTGAGTTTAAAGGCCATTTTAATTCATCCCCATAAAACCTAGGGAAATAAGAGATTATGAAAGAAACAAAAAATACCGTACTAAAAACATTCATACGTGATGCCTGACTATAAAAAATGCATCTAATATGAGCACTGTGGCAGTGGGTCATACCAACACTGCAGGACCTCACTGGTGGAAAACCTCCTAATCTAAGCACCCCCTGGAAAACACAATGGTCTCTCCCCAAAACTGGGTAGTCCCCTATCTTTGTAACCTAACCCTAAATCCTACCCTTCCCTGCTCCCTGTTGGTTAAGGGAGTTTCTCCCCGCCTCCTGTTATCTGGCCCCAGATCGTCCCTATAACTGGGAGCTCTCGAGGCCATCTTGCTCTCTGCCTTGGACCCCTTCAGAAATAAACGTCTGGAACTTCCAGGAGAGAGGGCCTCTGAATTCTTTGTCTCTGGGGCTGCCCGAGCTGTCCGGCTCAGTGGGTGAGTGAGAATTGTGCCTGACACCGGCACGGGTGTGAAAAGAGCCGTTCTGTACAAGCACCAATGCAGTGCTGGCTGGAGTGATCTCTCAGACGCCGTAGAGACACTTTCGGTACATGCAGAGGCTTATTCCACCCCCCGCCACCCACGGCTATAGAGCACTTCTGCTGTCCTGTCCTGCTGTTGGATCCAGATATGAATGATGCCTGTGGAACCAGAGGAGCAGAGAGGGAGGCCAGGGAGGTCCAGCAAGCTGGCTGCAATGCCAAATGGTTTTATGTCCTGCCTGCTGGAGTCCTCTATTTTTCCATTCTGAAAAATTCAGTTGATGGGCCCCTGGGTATGAGGGGAATTCCTGGGTTCCTTAGGCACAGGTAGACGGTCCCTCTCACAGTCTTCCATGCCAGGAACTACACAAAAGACCTCTGATTGCCACTGAGAGCAGAAAGACAGTTCTACTTTACACCTCTAGCTGCCTTGAGCCTATTTCCATATCCAAGAAGAGTGAAATACAAATTTTTACATATTGAAACTGGGAATGATTCTGGAAACATTAGTATGCTACTGTGATATATATTATATAAATAATCCCAGGGACAGAATTCAAGAATGCACATAGAATAGCAAGTCACTGCTGGAGATCAGACATAAAAATGGTCCTTCGTAACTGCTTGGGATTGATCTGGGCTTGTACGTCAAAGGGCAAATAGAATGGAAGTAGCAATTTCATTACTGCATCTGTCAAAAGAGTGTATTAATTGATCCAAATTCTTTACTGTCTTTAATGGATTGAGCTGCCAGAGAGAATTAATGTCTCACAAATTTGGGTGAATTATAGGTTAGGATGCTCGCAAGCTTGTCAGAAGAAAAATGGTCTCTTTACAATGAAACTGATGGCTAAGGTTAGCTTCTCCAAGTGCTAAAAAGAAATTGTGCTAAATGAACATGTTTAAAATATGTATTTAAAACAAAAGAAAACAAAAGTAACAAATCAAAGAAGTTTTTTGCTATCTAATCTTACATTAAATAACTTGATTTTAAATTTAGCAATCCCCTGCACAAAGAGCTGAAGAACAACACCACTGGAGATTAATATCTAAAGGAAAGGTGCCTTCAGGATGGACTAGAAGACAAAACTTACTATTACTCAAATGCAGAGAATTCTCACTATTTTTTTACAAAATAAGAAAATTCTGTGCATAGAAATACTATCCCTCTATGGACTAATTAGGTAGAAACTGAAAACAATGTTCATAGTGAAAAACAGCACTGACAGATCCTGCATGTGGACATAGGACTTGCTTTCTTTGTGTAGTTCAAGGTCTATACACAGCTTGTAGAGCTTCTGACAACATTACATCACTCGATGCTTGAGGACAGGCAGGGATCGTGGCTGATCTAGCACGGAGTGCATGGATGCAGTGACTGAATCTCTCTACCACAGTTATAGCCTGCCTCTGCAACTGTCTCTTTATAAAGGCTTTGTTTGATAGCCTTTCTTCCTCTGTTGTCCCATGTTTTGGGCAGTGATGCTTGTTTTTCTCTATTTTGGACAGAGAGAAATAGAAGGGGGGAAAAAAGCCAGAAAGAATGGGAATGAAATGAGAATAGTCTTTTGATGTGTGGTGCTATTTGTCACTCTTCACCCAAAACAGCAGAGGTCTGGAAAATGTTAACTGTCTGGAAAGTGTTTTCCCACCTTTTAACAAAAAAGTCCTTATGATGCATGTTCTGCCAGCAAGTGGGATTCTGGTATGAAAAAGGTCATACAGAGCTCAGATATTTTTATTCAGAAGTCTTGCAATGAAGCTTCATAGCTAGAGTCAGCCAACCAGCTTCTTATTGGAGCTACAGTGATGATCATATGTCATCTTTTCCTCAGTGAAATCCCTGCCCATGGGGAGTAGTAACAGGGGATGTTCAGCTGGGATTTTCAAACCACAAAGGAAAATGCAAGCACACTATAATAGGAAAAAAAGAAAAAAACAGAAAAGAAGATATCTGAATCTAATTCTTTGGATGTGCAAAAAAGCAAACATTTCAGACAATTAATTACCAATTTTTCAAGCTGCAGTCAGTATTTGCACACCTTCATTTCAATTACTTGCTACTACCACTATTGGAAATGTTATTAAAGGTGGTGCTGATGTAAAGCCTCTGTTGATCTTTTCATCTGACAAAGGATCCTGGTTTTGTAAACATACACTGGATGGCAGGTTCTTGCCATCTTCCTGCAGTCTTTCTTAAGGCACAAGGACTTGTGAAGCAGTAGGGTAGGGAAGCACCATCAGTGGTTCCCAAGCAAGAAAATCAGGCTGTTTCCCTGTGGCCCTGCAGTGCAAACTTCCCAGGATCCATCTCATATCTCCCCAGGATAGGGAGGGTTCAGATGATGCAAGTGACCTGCTGATCATTAGTGGTTTGCCTCCATAACTGGAGTTCTGAATTTTCCAGCAGCTCCTGGACAAAAAGAGCTTGTTTCTTGGTGTAGGACAAAGCATACAGGATGCATTTGAGCTGCTCAAGCATAACTCACAAACTGTCCACTTTTGCCCTAAATTAGATATTCATTGAACTCCCCTCATTATTTCATACTGCCTTTATACAGTGTTGAGGAAGTGGAGATTTTCATTTGTAGACATTGGCTTACATGCTGTCAATCTGTTAGAGAGGCTGACATAAAGAGATGAATTTTACATCTTGCCTGCACTGTTGCCACAGTCAGCTTTAGCCTTTAGAGGCTGACTCAGTTTTGCCCACAGACACTGAGAATCAGTGAATCCAGTCTGGTTGCTGGTCACTGCCACCGCAATCCACAGGCAAACAGCTGGGCACTGACATAACCAGGACCTTTCTCTTCAAGGATTTAAAACCGAAGCAAAACACTTTCAGTCCAAGCAAAAACTGCATGTAGTTCCAAGAAAAGCAAAGGACAAGTGGACTAATAGCTCTCTTAGCAGTCTGGTTTAGATATGCAGCTGCATCATAGACCAGCTAAGCATTCACAGAGATTGTTTTGGTACATCCAAGGAGAAAGGATTGCAATAATCCATATCATAGAAACCCAAAACTTGGAATACAGAGACTTGGTTCCCCTCCAAAGCTGGATTTCCTTGCCATCCACAGGCATTCCTTTCAGGATGGTCATAGGCACCCAAAAGTGGAGGAAAGCCTGAGTAACTGAATCCCGTGCTGCAACCTAAACAAGGGATGGCAGCAGTCCACCTATGAGGCTATGCATGTAGCTCTTTCCTTTCATCAAAGTGATATCCCCTTTGTAAGAAGTTATAACTCTGATTTCTTTGCCTTGAACCAGGTGCCTTTCATCTCAAATCCCATTTTTCAGTGAATTAGGATATCATTAATGTTTGACATTTAAGGCTCTATAAACAGGCATTATCTTCTGTGACACAGTATTGCATGCAAGCTCACTAAAACGAAGACAAGTGGCATTCAACAGATGTTTTCCAGGTGAGAGCTTTTGGGGAAGGAGGTAGAGGAAGTCCCTAATAAACAGTCTCAGACTTTTGAGAGAGGAATGGAGAAAAGTTATTTTGAAAGGGATGAGACCTCCCCACTCCCCTAAATTTCTCAGGCAAGTCAGATGCATCAGATGCCAAGTAAGCTAAAACAGTAGTAGCAGCAAGGGCTCACCTGCTGGTAATCCTAAGCAGATCATGAATCAGTG
Source organism: Pardalotus punctatus (assembly GCA_013400915.1). Taxonomy (NCBI): domain Eukaryota; kingdom Metazoa; phylum Chordata; class Aves; order Passeriformes; family Pardalotidae; genus Pardalotus; species Pardalotus punctatus. The sequence continues at coordinate 31,051 of VZTX01009477.1, forward strand.
GCAAAGGATTCTCTGTCTCTACACACAGATCAGCATGAAACTTCCCTGGCACTCAGTGAAGCCTAATGTTGCAAAACCTGGCCTGCCACCAGCTCCTCAGTGTTACTGTGAGACAGGACACGGCTGGGGCTGTGGAGGGCACTAGTGTTAAAGTGAGGGCTTCCTAGCCAGAAGCAGGGGATATCAGTTAAGAACTAGGCAAATCAATGAGGCAAAAAAGAAAACAAGAATGCTCATAGATGGTTTTGTGGCCCCTTCCTGATCTACAGAATCCTAGCTGCTGTTTCAAGATCATTTTTCTGTGAAGCTGAGAAGGCCTGAGGCTAAATTCAAACCCTGAAAATCCTAATAGGGTAGCTAAAAAAAAGAATGCCAGTGAAAGAAGATCTTGGCAGAGTAGTAGATGTCCAAGTTTTCAAAGTCACAGTGAGAGTTCATGAGCTCAGTAAGAGAATGCATTCCCTGGCCACTGAATTATGGTATCTTTATTCAACAACATTTTTAATTATCATCTCTGTCCAGAGTTTGAAACTAAACTGCAAAGCTTGAAGCAGTGGCTACATCTCAGTACATATCAGCCTCCATTTCTTGAAAACCCTTCATGAATTAGAACTGCAAGCATAAACAATTTTATTGAAAGAAAAAGCCTAGATATCTTACCAGAGATTTTGTGCATTTGACTCCTGCAAAAGTGGCAGCCCCATGTCAGGCAGTCATTTTCATCTTTTGTGCTTTGAAAAGTGCTAAAAATGCAGTAGCGCTAATACACTTCCAAGGTTTGTTAACCTTCTTGGCTAAACAGCTGCTCTCTCTCATTTTAGGGTTGAAAAGGAGTTAGAATGTCCTTGGCACTTCAGAATTTGGGAAGCTGTGCTCTAAAGGCTTTAGACCAATTTCCCTCTTAGTGAAGGATGATTGGCAAATGTCGAGAGGCTGAGGACATTTACATCGTGTGATGATGAATGTCACAGACATTAAACAGGGCCGCTGCAAAATTTAATGACTGCTTTAGTTGCCTCATTTCTTATTAGAAAAGGTCACTTATTGTCCTAGCTCACATGATTAATGTGAGCTCCTGTACCTTTATGGGGTATATCTACAATATGTGCTTTGTTTGTTCTTCTTTTCAGACTATACCAAGGTTTACTACTCAATGTGAATTTAGATTTGTTGTTGAATGCAGGCATTTTTCCAGCAAGTTTGTGTAAGCTGTCCTACTGGGAAGAGGCTTACATCTGGGGCCTTAACAACACTTGCAGCCCACTTTAGTGCAATTTGCTCCAGTGGGATGGCTGAAATTCATGCCCTCAGTGCCATTTTAAATAAACAAATCACTAAATCCTTGCAGCACTTCTACACCTGCATTCTGTGAATTTGAAACAGGATTTATTATTTTTAAAAAATCATTATTATTTTCCTGAGGTCTGGGCAACTTAATGCTATCCATTCAAAGGAAAAGCATTAACAAGTAGTAGTTTCCTCATTCCGAAGACTCTTCTACTGATGTGCTCTGCTTCTTACAATAAGTCTCATTGCTGGGATATTGAGCAATGAAAAACACTTTTCTTCTAACAAGAAGGGACAAGTGACTTTGAACAAGACTTGGGACTGATTGGTAGGCAAGGTCACATTTGGTATAGGAACCTCAACTGATTTAAGAACCCTCAGTCAACTACTGTAAAGTACAGTTCGTACTTAATCTCAAATATTTGGGCTCAATATCCTTTACTCAGAAGTCAGTCACCGGACAGCCAAATGGAGCTGTACATCAGTCAAAAATGGAAGACAATAGTGAGACTAAAAGCCATGAAATCTTTAAACTGACTACCTTCCCAATCCAACCAAATTACTCAATTATTCCACAGTCGATTTACATTTCAGATAAGACCTATCATATCCACAGTCCCTCAGTCTGTACTTATTATCAGTATTTTCCACTTTGCTTCACAGGCTTTTACAGGGGGAAGGCACTAAACAAAGAAGTCAAAATAGCTGAGCTAAATATCTGCCACAGAAATCAAACTGTGCATGTGAGGTATATGTAATACAGCCATATCCATAAGATAACACGCAACAATTTATGACAAGCTAAAGGCACAGACAGGTTATCCTTTCAAACTCCTGAATTTTTAATAGGTATGCCAAAACTGTGAGGAATTCTAAAAGGTAGGCATTTATACAACAATGTCCAGGTTATTAGGAAATAGAAATAGTGATGAGATGTTTTATATATATTATGTCTGAACCTAAAAATGTGCATCTTAATTTTGCTTTTGAGTTTTGAGTCCCAAGCTTTGTTTAGCCTCCATTTATTGCTGTAGATACCCCTACAACCTATAAAACAAAAGAAATGACTGCAGGTTTTTACCTGATATTGTTCAAGGTTTCACAGATATGTCTCCCATTAAAGCAAGATCGTCTTATGGTGGTATAGTAAACTGCTGAATATGGATAGCAATTATTTACCACAATTTAAAGACATTAAGAACTTGTCAGAATCAAATCAATTCTTGGTTAAGTAAGGTACATTAATAACTGCCAGTTGATGAAACTAATATGGATTTTATTTTAAACTGAGAGAGAAAGAAAATATTCATCATCCTTGCCATTTTTATGGAGTTATACAGAGAATGAATTATTGATTATAGGCACAGGACAAGTGAGTAGACTGTAGATATTTAGGTACTTGTCAAACTAAGAAGTATGATTACATTCAAATGCAGAATTGTGACAAAATAGGTCCAGCGGCTGACAGTTCATTACCAGTGAACAAGTACACATGGTTTGAATTCATTGTACAGAATCAGGCAAAATAAGAAAGAATGTGGTTCAGGGTCATGCACAATTCAGGAACAAAGGGCTAATGTCAAAACAACACCAAAAATATAATCCACCTCCCCTATTTTCCGCATTTCTGGAAAGGCTCCATTCACAACTAGTCCCCAAAGTAGCAGCCCTGTGCCAGTACAGAGGTTCTTGTGTTGCCACAGCAAGTCAGCAAGGGATGGATGGGAAGAGAAGGCAGAGCTTGTGTGGTCATCTGCTCCAAAACTTCTGGCACTGCAATTGCTCCCATGAGTAGATCAGTTGCAATTGCATAGCCATGGGCCAGTGTACACTGATTAGGGATCAACCTTTGATTTTTGTGCAAATGCTTTTCTTGGATTTTTTTATTATATTTGAGGGAATTATAGTATTAGAAATAATTTGCCTTCAACTGTTTCCTTGCTATCAAAGGTCATGCTCTGCATTTTGGGCTACATTAAGGCAGTCACGATCTTTCTTTGTGAGATAACCTCTCCACTAATTCTGTTTTTCAGCTGTGCTTATTAATAGTCTCACAATGATGTGACTTAGGCAACAGCATAATGATAAAATAAATTGTTACATTTGGTTAACGTTATAATTTGTTGATACAGCTATGCACGTGTGGCTCAGGTCACCATCTTCATAGAACTGTGTAGCAAGAATAACCTTTGATGCTAAAAGCGATCCTGCTGTTGACATTTTAACTGGAACGTTTTCATGGGGCTACTGAGAATGACATACAAACTGCTCTTTGAAAGGTCATACATATGTGTGTATTGATTTAATATTTAGAGATGCTTTCAGCAATCAAGAGGTACAGGTTTCTGCAAACATCTCTTAAAAGCTCCACATGGGTTTCTTTTAGAACTGCAACTATAGTGTTCACAAAGCTAAATTAAAACTGGGATTTAATTCTAATTAATTATTTGCCCGTTAAGAAATATTGAGCATTGGGAAGAAATTCAAGCTCTTTTTTGTTTGGAAAACTGAATCTCAGTAGTTAGACTGCAATTATAGTTCCTCTTTCAGTCACTGACCCCCTGATAGAGTTAAGTGAGTAATATTTGACTGTAAAGCATTTGCACCACCTGTAATATGCTATATTCCAATATATTTCAGACCACTGAACTGAGAGTTTCAAAGCCAATTATACAGATATACAGCTGCATCTATTTGAAAATTTAAGAAACTCTTTTTATATGAGTTTACCATATAATGGGGAAGATTTAAATTTCCATTTGTACAAATACCATCAAAATGAGATAGTAGATGCTTGTCAGATGTGAGTAAATAAATAAATCCCAATCCTTGAGGGGAAAATGGGCAATAGATTACCCAGTGCAATAGCTCACTTGTCAGTCCTTTGGATAAACTGATGATTAAGGAAAAGTGCTTTGTAATGCGTATTTAACCCTGATTATTTCATTATAATGATCTGAATGAGACATGTATGATGAAGTGACTTAAGATCCATGAGTATCTTAACTGTAAATAGAAAAAGAAATCTGTAAAAGGAGTCATAACATGTCATCCACACATATAGTTTTAGACCCTGTTGATCCTTCATAAGTTTATTGTGGAGGAAAAAGCTAATATCTGGAGTTAAAGAGGACTTCATTACCATAGTGGTGGTAGTACATAATTTAACTTTTGGTGCTCAGTCCCCCAAGCATGGCCCACAAAGCTGCCTAGAGTGACAACAGTGTAGGAAAACAAAGAGCCTCCCAGTCAGCTCAAACTCCCTGCACAAAAAAATCCAGGAGGAAACCCATGTTATTTCATTACATTAATTTTGTTGAATTAGCTGTTGCAAAAGTGCACCAGGATCTGTCCAAGCTTCTCAGAGAAGGAAGAAAACATTGATTCTAATCAGGTTTATTCATGAACTGGGTTCTGTACTTACCATGTCTTAACCACATCTTCTTTGTTGTTCTGGTCATGCTCAAAACAGATCCTGATTTGGAGGTGGGGAGGAGAACCTGCAGTAGCCCAAGTACAGTGGAGCTGGGCAGCATCTCAGCTGCAATCCTGAGGATCAAAATTTTTCATTGAGAACCATAAAATATACTTAAGCCACTTTTGGGATCTGTGCCCAAGTTTCCTTCTAGCATTTTCTCTCCAGCTTCTGCATAACTGGAGTGTTCTTTAAGGGTCCTGTAAAAAGGACATTGTAGGGACTGGAGAGCAGAGGCTGACAGGGGCTGGAAACATGGACGAAGTCAGTGGCATATCTGGTGGGGCCTTAGAGTGGAATGAACCCCAAGGCTGCAGTGACATAATTTCCAGTTGCCAGTGCTCCAGTTGCTCAGATGTTACAATTTTTTCTTTGTAAGCTCTGCAGGGGCAAATATATAGGGGGTGTGAAAGTAAATGTCCTTCCTGAGTCCAATCCATCCACTGATCCCACTGCCCACTCCTATCTCTACAGCCATGAGTGCAAGCTATCATCTGTCACAGGCTGCTCATCTTCCTAACAGATTTTTCATGGCCGGAGAAGAGAATTTGCATGTGGATTGGTCTTTTTAGGCCTATAACCTGTAGGGCAAAATCTGGTTCAAAAATGTCTTATTCCTTTTCTTTATATACCCTTTTAGTAATTTCAGACCTGTACACCTTAGCTACTTTTTATAGCTGTTTTTCATACAACTTTTAATTAACAATAACTTTTCACATTAAAATTTAATTAATTTTCCCCCGTAGTGAATCATTGGTCAACAATTCACAGCAAGTCTTATTAAAATCCGATGTAATTACTCTCTGCACATACTGAGAACATTACAAACACTTGGTTCTTACGGTCACAATGATTAAGGAATTGAATTTGCTGAATATTATTGTTAGAGCTTACACATCCACCAAATCAAATGTATTGGTCCTTTGTGTTAGACTTGTAAAAACTCTACTTCACCCAGCCAAACTACTCAGCTAAATCCTTTCTATCAGATTGGAATTGGAAAGGACTGTGGAGTTTGTAGGAAAATTTGTAAGTGCCATTCTTCTTTTTGTTCTTGTTGCTTGGATTGCTGATTGCATTCTCCCCTGTCTGCCTCACTGGATTTTCCACTACGGATTTGCAACAGCTCACCATATAAAGAAGGAAAGAACAGAATAAGTAATGACCCATTGATGCCTGCCAATTCTGAAGAGGTTATTTACCTGGGGCTTTCAAGTATTTCATAATTATTTGACGCTACTGATGGCTTTTGCCAAGTCCACATATTTCTGGACTCCTGCTGCAGACTGCACAAATACATTCTCAGGTTCCAATTATGCACTGGCTCAGCCCAACACATAGCTCTTCTACTCAATTTACGATGCTAACAGGTGTTCCTTAGGATTTAGTGCGCACTGTGCCTCTCATCACATACCTGTCATCTCTTCTTAGGTGTCAAAGGCTCATTTCGCCTTCTTTGTCCCTCCTTGCTCTCTACGCTCGCACGTAAATCACCCCTATTCTAGCAAAATGCGAGATTCTTGCTGTGATGCTTCATGGAGGCCACTTCACAATGACAATAGAAAGTAAACAGGTAGAAAGTTAATTATTTAAAATGCAGAAAACCTCTGATCTACATTTCTAAGAACTGGCCTACATTTTCAAAATAAAAATCCTAGTTAGCAGAATGGGATTAAATGTGCAAGACAGTTTTTGGCATTTGATCTCTCAAAAGCTTTTAAGATAGAAAGATCCCCACATTACTGAGTGAGGGTCAGTGCACTCCTGAGTCTGAAGGCAGAGTGCATTTCTCTTGCTTTCCTTATAAATTAAAAGTGTTGCAGACCCTTCACACCCATGCACCACTCTCTGCAGGTATTGACATTAAACCCTGCTGCCATTCCAGATGGGCTGACTTCGATTGACTGTGATCTCCTCAGTACTGGCAAAGGTGTCCCTTTGGGTGTCAATGCAGGTGACGAGCACATAGTAATGTGGGTTTACAGAAATGCAGATATACAATCTGACTCCTTTCTCAAGCTAGTAGTGACTTTCAGATCTATTCAAAGTACCTCTACACTGATGACAACAACATATTGTATTTCAAAGAGTAATGTTAGGGAAAAAGCAAACACATCCAATCTGTCATAACAAAAGGAAAGGAAAATTAGAAGATGTTTCCTTTGCAGAACTGTTCACCTATTTCAAAATGCAACTTTGAGGCATTTAGGTTCAAAGACCTACTTGACTTGTTCAAATGATTCAAATAACTGGCCAACAATAACAATACCCTTGAAATTTGTAGCACTTTAGTGGATGAATCACGCCAGAATGACTTGTGAGCCCCTGTATGCACACAGCTCCCTGTGAGCTTGGTGCTCCCTTTGAAAAGAAGAAGATAAATTCCCAGGTTTTTGTCTAGCTGCCATTATCAACAGACACAAAATTTTGTCCTAGGACAAAATTATACTGTACCTATGAAAAGTTGACGAGGAGATGAGAGGCAAAAAACCACAAAACACAAAAAGGAACTGTTAATTCACACTGCTACAAAGCTTTCTTCCAGTCAAGATGTTGCAGAGGAAAATGTATGAAACAAGCTATCGGGGAAACCATTGCAATGAACCTGTGTGGTTTTTGCTGGTGCTGTTTTCCTTCACACCTGAGCCTCTGCTATCACTTATGAGACCATTCCTGACATAGTAACATAAACAGGTGATGTATTTGGACAGGGGTAGAAATGCAACAGAGAAGGCTAATAAAAGTTCATGACACAAGGACAATTTTGTTTATTGATTCTCTTCAGATCAAGTAAGTAAGGCCTGTAGGGAAGACAAGGGACTGAAGAGGGGGCTTATAGTAAATATCATATGTTAAATTAAGTTCCTTAATTTTTTTTTAACTAGAGCTTTAAATTTCCTAGTTTCTTTCTCCTTTTTGTATTGCCTTCCAGTATTAAATATTTCCACAAAATCTATAAATTTACTTAACGTGTTGGCAGGAATTTTTACTCACAAAAGGAAGAACAGGACATTTTCTAAATCACAGCTAAGATCTAGCATCTACAGCTGCTGATTAAAAGAACCAAAACTTGCACTTTCTTTGATGACAGACAGAAAAGTGTGATGACAAAAGCTGTGTGAAACTTGGTAATAAAAACAGGAGCAGTCTGTGTGGCTGAGGCAAGGGTTTTAAACAGCTTTGCTGTCTGTGTGAGCTCACGGCAATGTTCATTTTTAGTTTTAGTTGAGAAAGTTACGAGGGAATAATTACATGCTTTAGCTGGGAATGAAAATGCAGAAAGGCATCGTGGGCCCAAAGGAAACTTTCTGATGGAGAAATTCTACTCTTTCAAACTTGAAATGCTAGGTGAGACTTGCACATCATAAGCAAAGCACATTCCAGCTGATTAGGTTCTCCATCAGGTGCTTTATAACACATGAACACTTGCTTCTTTAAAAATACTTCCATAGTTAATTTTAATGTGTGTCACATAAACTATTAATCCCAGGACTCCAAAATGGTGCCAGCACAGGCAGTTGTAAGCCACACTATTTTATGGCTAAATACTAAGTGTAAATATGAAAATGGGATTGGAACAGGCCTTGCTCAGCACTGTTTAATGATGAGTTTAGGCTCTTCCCTTTAAAGCACACATAACTTTCCAAATCAACCTTCCCTTATGTGTGTTTGATAGGTGCATCCCCCAGCCCTGATGAAACAGGTGCTCCTATAATACCCTCAGAAGAGCCGCCTTTCATGGAGAAATAAATGACAGCAGTGGCAACTGCAGAACAAACACAAGTTGGGTGCTGCATACTGTCACAGCAAGGATTAGTCCTTACGAGAACTTTATTACATTTTGTCATATTTGTGACTCAGCAGCTGTGAAAACATGTAAGAATCCTACACAGATTTTCCATTTCCTGCCAGCTCACTAAAACAAAGCAGTGTGGCTGGGAGAAGCAGGGAACATGCAACATAAATGGTGAGGTAAAGCTTAGCAAGTTGGTTCAACTTCATGGCATGCTGCAGGATGGAGCAGCTCATGAGGTTTACAGCTATCTGGCTTTCCAAGGCAGCTGGATTGAATGTCACTCACTGCTCTGCTGGGGGAGTTCTTGTTTTAGCATCTGTGGGTTGGGGAGCTTGAGTGATTTCAGCACACAACCTCCCCTGAGGATGCCCATCTCCATCTGAATACTTGGCGACAGCAGCCACCTCTCATTCCAGATTCCAAGCATGTCCTAGACCCACCTCTCCCTCCTTGATTCTTGGGCTGGAAATGCTAGTTGTGTACAGCTGGTCAGAGAGTGCCTTAAGGACCTGGTTATTCTCATTTCCCGTCTGCACTTTTCACATTTCTCTCACTACTGCTCTGATTTCCTAGTATGGCTGCAGAAGAAAATTAGTAAATAAGGACAAACTAAACTAAACTAAATCTACTTTAAGGAAGATTTGAGTTCTTCACTGCAGTGTTATCATCCCTGTCTTCAGTCCTGAGGTATCAGCAACCTGAGAAGAAAAGCACAAGGAGTATTAGGTGCGAGGGAGAAAATGGCCACTGCTACACTACAAACTCCCTTAACAGCCTAATCTCCCACAAAACTGCAATTCCCAGGCCATGGGTGTAGGAGATACCCACCTGTTCCCAAAAGCATGAGGTTTTTACTAAAGCAGCTTGATAAAATAGCCAACAGCAATTCTTAGTACTTTTGGGTTTTTTTTTTCTTCAACGAACAGAACTTTCTCAGGAGCTTATCTGAATAGGTTTTCCAATGAACTACAGACAACCATGAATCCTAGCACTTTCATTCTCCCTTAGGAATTGTTTAGTAGCTTGCATGTAAAGAAATGAAACAAAATATCCCTTAGAAACCAAACAAAGAAGAGACACCATTGTCCATGTTTCTCTGCAGAAGAACAAAAGAATTAGATGACAGATGGTAGACACGTTGCTCAGGCAATATGGGAAAATGCTCAGAGGTTATGCTTGTGAATGAAATATAAGACTCTGTAGAACAGAAAACAGAAATAGAGGTTGAAGATTTATACGGGGTGATTGGTTTTTTTGGTGTTTTTATTTTTCAGGAAATTGGATTCATGTTCCCGATACTGAATGTATTAAGTAGCTTCATTTTCACTTTTCTTCTGTTGACTACATACCTGAAACTCTACTGTGATGGCTTAATTTTGAATTTCCTGATTTCAGGACAGGTTCCTGAAATCTAACAAAATAGCCTGAGATGATTCTAGCATGTCCTTAAGTAGCACTGGGCTGCTGTGCATTTGCCACTTTAATGAAGTCACTGCAACAAGACATTCTGTCATCCAGAGCAGCAAAAGCCTCACTGCATGCTGCAATAATTTGAGCTCAGCTATTTTTTTTTTTTCCTAGATTTAATATCTTTCCTCATTTTTTGTTGTTCTGCTTCATCTCTTTGGTTATGGTGCCTACACTGGGAATTGAGATCAGCTGTTTCACTCTGCAGCTCTGTTCCTACTGAGCTGCATTTCCTGGTGTGTCATCAGTACCCATTAAAAACTGCTAGAGCTGTCCCAACTGGTTTATGGATCTTACCCTGATACATTGTGGCAAATTGTTATTTTACAGTGCACTGTCTATTTATTTTTCCAATGTATCATAGAACTTGTCTACCTTGCTCTTGTAAAAGACCCTTCTATTACTGGCATTGCTTTACATATTATTCTCACATATGTTACAAACTATGAAGTAGTCACAACAAATATGCCAATGAAAGCTGTTCTCTGATCAGCCTTTCTTTTTCGGCTAAAGAACTTTCTTTTTTGGACAAGAAAAAGTCATTAAGGATGTTTTTACTCAAGTAAGAAAACAAATAAGTGAAAGGTTGGATCAGAAAAAATAAACATCAGAAAAAGTGAGGCCATGGACTACAGATACATTGCAGAATAATTACTGTCAATAACTTGTTATTCATTTTATTGTTGCCCATCTCCTAGTTTTTCATTGTATAATATTTAGATAAGGGATTACTGTTGGGAATTACAAGGAAGACTGGAAGAATAACATCCAGCTATCCAGTCTAGATAATCTCACAGTCAGGCTGCATTTGCAAAAAACCTGACAGTGGCATTAGACTATACGAAGCTTAGCCTGAATCAATCCTATGTACCTGTCTGCCCAACTGGAGGCTAAACAGTGCCAGATGTAGGGCAAGGACACATCATTCTCCCTCCAGCATTTCCCAAGCTGCAAGCAGCCCTACTCCCACCACAGAGTGCAAATGAGGTATTTCCAAACTGGAAAACTGCTTAGGAAAGGCTCTGCAGCCCAATCCTCCATGTACATGTTGTAAAACTGTGAGGTAGTGAGGAGTGAAGAAAGCTGTGTAAGCTCTCCGTGAGCAGAAGGAGGAGTGGGTTTTGGACAGGTCAGTCTCACAGGCGGCCATCACTGGAGACTGACAGACCAACAGTCTTGTAGTTTTTGCTCAGCCTGTGACGCTTTGTGGTGTGTTAAACCTAATCATGTGTCATGTGCACACAAGAGAACACCCAGAGCACTCTGGATTCAAGCAAGCCTTTCTGACCTTCAGGGAATACATGAACTTTAATGCAGCTCTGCCATGAAAAAATAAACAGAACCACTCTACTACCTCTTTTTTAAGCAGGAGAGGGAGCACACAAACCTCTGTGTCCTTCACATCGAAGTGGTTCTGTGTGTCTGGCAGGTTGAGATTATGTTCTCCACATGTGAGAATGTAGAAATTCCAGTGGTGTCTCTCCCTTCACAGACCCTGGGGCTTTATGGCAGCTGAAGCCCTTGTCTAGCTGTGCCCATCTTCCCAGAAGTGGTCACAAACCACCCCAGAAAGGGGAGGGAGGTTTCATGTCACCTTCTTTCTAAGATGTAAATACACACATGGAAAATTGTAACTGCAGGCTCTTGGGATAGTGACAAAGACTGGATTAAAACTCCTTGATTAAACCTCAGACTTCCGAGCAAACTACTAGTATTTGACCTCCTCTTGTGATGGATCTGTAAGTGTTAATTCAGAATGGGTATCTGGTGAGGTTTACGTGACTCACCTCATCCCTTTCTGTATCAGCTGGACTCGCTGCAGACTCAATGGTTGGTATCAACAGATGGATTTGACTCTCTTAGGGATCTTTTGTGACCTTCTTAAGTCTCTGGCTCAAATGCATACAGACACAGTTGTAGAACAGGAGATTCCAACCCCAGCTTCAGATCAAGCTCCATGTTGTTTACCCACAGAAGATAACCAGCAGGTTGAGACATAGGTTCAAAAATATTAAGAGCAGATAAAGCTGTGAATAAGAGTGTGAGTACAAAATTGGCTAAACAAACTATTTGCAAGGGAGTTACTAATGGTGGCAATATGGTGTTCTGTAAGGATCTGTCTTGTGTCCACTAATTTTCCATGTTAATGAGCTGGATGATGGAAAGGATAATGATTCCTGAATCTACAGGGTACACCAACACAGAAAGAGAGAAAGGTAAGAAAGAACAAATATTCTGACAAATTGTAAACACAAACTGACAAAATGAGATCCACACTATTAGGGACAAGTAGAAGTTTCTAAACCAGGCAGGAGCAACGACTTGCATAAATACAGCTGGTGAACATCTGAAGAGACAGTTTTGCAGAAAAGAGCCTAGGCATGTGTTTTGTTTGAGTGAATACTATCAGTCTGTTGTACAAAAAAAAAAGCCAACAAAAAATAATGCTTATTGCACTGTATTAACAGGAGCAAAACCTGCAAGAAAATGACATTTTTCTTTTCTTTCAATTGTAAATGTTCTGATGAAACATTCTATACATTTTTAGATAGTGTGTGAGAAAAAGGGTGTAGGGTAGAAAAAAGAGGGAAAGTGAATATTAATAGACCCAGCTTGCAGCATAAGAGATTTGGCATAGACATCAGGGAAAAATATTCTAGTCGTAAGTGTCGCAAGACACAGGGATAGATTTCCTGGGAAACCTCCCAAAATAGATTGGCATCTGTCAGCTAGTGTATAGTTGACTCTGCTGTGGATAAAAGGATGGATGAGATGATTGCTTGATTCTCTAATTTTTGACAAAACATTTTATATTTAAGCAAAAGCAAAAAATGCTACTGAGTTCAATGATCATGTTACATTGCACAGCTTAAAATGCATCTAAAAAATAACCCAGGAGTTTATTTTTTATTATTTTTATTTAAAAGAAAAAAATGAATAATGAGTTATACATAACTTCTCCATGATGAGAAGTTACTATTTAAATGACCACAACGGTGCACTAAAGCTTGTTTCTTCCAGAAAATAAGCCATGTCCCCTCTTTGACTAACCAATATTTGCATGGAGACAAATTATCTGTGCATGTGGCTGTAGCCTCACAATGAAAGAAAGTCAATTTGATATGAAGAATAATGGAGACAAGAGTGTTGAAGTACCTTATATTATTACTTCCACTTTTTTTTTTTTTTTAATAGAGAAAGGGTGTGTTTGTGCATGGGTGGGTGTGTGTACATCCACACATACACATCATGTCTCTATGAATATACACATTCATGTCTAAATTCATGTTGTATCAAAGTAATGGTTTATTTTGTTGGTCTGTTTTTTTGGGTTTTTGTTTTGGGGGGGTGGGGCATGGGGGTTGGTTTGTTTCTTTTTCCTTTAAATGATATTAAAGGACTCTGGCTTTACATCTTCATAGAATTTATTCATTGCTAATGGCAATTTGAGCATGGTGGTCTCAGTACCAGCCTCTTATCCACACAGGCAGAGAGAATTTTTATAGAGATGGCTGCAAATGGTTCTTTGCATTGTGTCACAATCTAAGCAAAACTCTCATTGAGCACGCACAGAGGTAGTCTTATTTTAAACCTTCTTCCTTCATCTCCAGCCAAAGAAATCCTTAGCAATTGCTATATACAGGCCAGGCTTTTATCTTCAACTTGTTGTGCTATATTATTCTACTAGAAAAACACTGGGAGAATATTTGGATAATGGATTATACTTTTCAGCCTGAGGTAATTCAAAAGGTTGAAGGGATTTTGCTCAGTGTTATATCCAGTAAACAGAGTATCACCTTTCAGCACAGCCAAGAATGGAAATGTTCAGCTGAAAATGTAAACATGTCGGTAAGTTGTGACTGTGAAGAAAGGAGAAAGGAAATGATATTGTTTTGCTATGAAGGTTCAAAATAACCACTGAAATGGCTCTAAGCAAACCTTGAATCTTCCAGTCACATGCAATTCTCAACATTTCTTATTTACCTTGCTGTTAGGACTAAGAAAAAAGAAACAGATTTTTATATTAAACTGCTTTTCTCTTTTAGAGAGAGAGTCCAGCTTTAACAGCTCATATACAGAGATCAAATACAGCTATGGAGCAAAGCCACTGTTTTAGAAGTATACAAACTGCATGTGCCAATTTTTCTAAACGTCTAACTAAAAACTGAGGTTGCAAACTGACTAATGGCACAGATTATCACTGGGGTGCCTGGAAGAACACTCAGTTACTGTGACATGGAGCTATGGGCTCCAGGGTCATGGCAGGTCAGGTTCTCAACTCATGCCAAGGATTCCTTGATTAGAAAAATAGTCCAGCTAAGAGATGATTTAAATTTCCTCCAGCATTTCTGGAGTCTACAATTTCACACAAAACAAACCTGAGCTAGGGTGTAGGTCTTTCAAACCATGTTGCTGAAACAGCCTACAGTCACTAAAAGATAAAAACTTCAAAAATGGTGACATTTTAGTGCTCTTTTGGTGGAAGTTTCCTTCACCCTATGTTGGCAGTCATGTCCTGCACCTATGCCACTTACTGCCACATTCGTTCAGCTGGATTCCTCCTGTGGGTTTGCACAGACCCAGGGATGTGTTGGCTGGAAGGAACTGCTGGAAAAGGTGCTGCTGCCTGCTCAAAACAGGTCCTTATCCAGCCCTTTATCAAAGTCAGCTGCAAGCATTTTAGACATATGCCATAGTCTTCTTTTCTTCATCTCTCTCCCTCTTTCTCTTGGCTGGGCTTGTTTAGTTTTTCAGGAACTTCATGAACACTCAGACCCACAAATACATCATTTTCTGTACCACACAATGCATTCTACATACAGATTTTTCAGAGAGCTATTTGCATGAACAGCCAAAACAGTGATAATGCACCTTGTTACTAAATATGTATGAATGACTGCTCAGGCATTCAAGAGAAAATGGAAACTCTCACATTTGGACCTCCAGGGCTGTCAAAGTGACTTCTTAATAGACTGGCAGGGTCTATAAATATCATTCATTCATTTTATCGGCTTATTTGTTAGAGCTTGAATCTTTTCTGATATATTTGCCTACTCCCAATTTCAAAGGTCAGTTTGGCTAGTATGAATCTTATTCATGATTCACAGAATTACACTCTGTAATGTTGCCAAGAAAACAAGCTGAAACATAGTAAAACAGACCTAGAAATAACATTCACTCTTTACCAGGTATCCTGGGGGTTATCTCTTATGCTGCAGGAAAAAATCACTTGCATTGCTACCACAAATACAAAGGACATTCAAATTCTGGTGAGCAAGCTCCCTTTAAGCTTGAATGGCTGCTGTTGTTCATCCATTACTGTAGATCTTACTCATACTGTCCCTTCATGGTTACTGAGTTTTGATTGCTTTGGCTGGGTGTAACAGAAAGACTGTGGTTGTTATCAACAAACACTGTCAAACAGTTTATTTGTTGACTTTGGTGCAGAAATTCACTGATTTGGCTTCCTACTCTGTACGCAGCTCTGGTAGTGCATTGCCCTGTAAAACAAATGTGTTCCTCCATAGTCTTCCCTTTTGTTGCCAAATCTCACAGACACTGAACAGTGTCCTGCTATATGGTGATAGAAGGCAGCACACAGGCACTGTTTTTAATCCACAGTATTTTGTTTCTTCATTTTTAGTTTGCAACTGGCTATTTCCAAATGATGGATCCATCAGTGCTTACCTTCAAATTAAAAGATGTAACTGCCTGGAATTTCACTAGCAGATATGAAAGCTCTCTAGCAAACCTATTGCCTTTGGATATGAAGTTTAATAAGGTTAGTGCTATTGCTCTGTACCAGAAGGGATTCACTTGAATTCCACCACATTTCTAGATACAGAAATGTTTGTCTATTAATTGCCTGTTTAACATTATGTATTGAAGACATTTACTGCAGTCTGGTAATAAGGTAAGTAAATACTGTTTTCCCCTCTTCAATGCAGTTACAAAGGAGTGTTTCATTAGTCTCCTATGGACAGCCTGCCTGCACCCCAGGGCTGTCTGCCTGTGCCCCACAGCTGCCTGCCTGTACCTCGTTCTGCCCGTCTGCCTGCTGGGCACCCTGCAGCCTTGCGTCAGTGATAGGCTCCAAAGCGGTGGGGGTCTGATGCTGAGTGTCTTCCCTCTGTTGTGAAACCTGGGTGTCACCTAGATCACAGCAGTTCCTGCTTAGGACTGCTTACTGTATTTAAACATTTCTAATTTTCCTTGCTGTGTTGCACAGAATACTGCAGAACTTCAATTTCCTAAGCATCTCCCCCTTTTCCAGGCACTTTGCATGCCTGGCTGCCTCCAGATACCTTCCTCATGAGTGTGAAGTGCCAGAAAAATGTTCCTCAGAGAGGTCTTTTGTTCCTAATGGCCTTCTCAGACAGGCCACAGTGGAATTAGGAATCAGTGTGGTGATTTAATTGGACAACTTACTTTATTTTCTGCACACTAGAGATTTTCCCTCCATCTGCTTTCATGGGAATAAAAACTACAGTCCTTAAATGGAGGAACTGGGCTGAACTTTGTGTATTTTACTAGCATGAGGGCTGAGTAGAAATGAAAAAAAAAACCAACCATATTCTGAAATAATGTTATTTCCAGATGATTCTCAGTGAATCAAAGCTGAATGCTGTTGTTTCTCTCTTTCTTACCTTGGTATAGGCCAGGGATGCCTCTTCTCCAGCCACATTGCACAAGGTGGCATCAAGCCTGGGTATGAAATACCCTCATCTGACTTTGAAGAAGCTCCTGAACTCTTTCACTTTATCAGTTTTACTCCTTCAGGCTCCCTTTCCACACTTGCAGAGTCCTGATGCCTCATGGTTTGCTGGCAATTTGCAGTGATAATATTTAGCATTCACTTCAGCAATAAGAAAGTATATAATTATGCCAGATCTCTTCCCAGCTATATTTAATGACAGGTTAGTCTGCCTTTCAATACTCAAAGTGCTTTGTAACAACAAGCCATGTCAGGACTGAGGGCAGAAATTGGCTTAACTGAACACTTCATATGAAGGCAAGGGCTAATGCCACTTTGACAAAGTTAAGATAACATTAAATCAGAGATGCTATCTTCATGGAGAGCTACTCAGATCTATTAATATCCTGCTTCATATAAATTAACATTTTCTATAGGAAAATATCTGCTGTTAGACTAGTTCTATTTTGTTCTTCAGTCAGAAAAAAACATATCCTTGGATTGATTGAAAACATTTCCAGTTTGAACCACATTACTTAGCAGACAATGATTTTATTAGTCATATGGTGTTGTTCCTATTAGCCAGCTGAGTGCATATTCAAGCTCCTTGAGCAACACTGCTTGCCTTGGCAAAATAGAATATTTGGTTTCCAAGGACACTATAAAATAAATTGCTAAAATTGTTTTTTTACAAACATGGAGGTCAAAATCCTTTTCACTTGAATGTTCATCTAAAGAGGAAACAAAAGGAGTTGAGGCAAATATTGTTACTTTCAACCCAGCTCTATGTTACAGTGAGTAAACAGAGAATGTTTTTACTGTTTCCAATTGAAGGTTTCAAATATCTCCCATTTCTGGGTTAGGAAGGAAAGAAAACATTTCAAACTAGGATGAAAAAGAGGCCTCATAACTGGCAATGAGGGTCTCCAGCTAGGGGAATCAGGCTGAGTCTTAGTCGTCATATTAACGCTACAAAACAGAACTGCTGCAGGAAGAGCTGAGTTGATACTGTCACAACACAGCTGGTGGCAGAGGTTTATGTTGCTGACTTGAATTGGTAAGTCAAACCCTGAAAATTTAAGTCCCTGGTCCTTGTTCTAGCATAGGGTATTTCTTAGCCAGGATATGTGCCATGTTTTTTCCAGAAACTCCTTCTCTTGAAAAATTTTGGTATTGAAGAAATCAAAAATTCCCAGCAAAAACAAGTTTTGCCAGACAGATGCTATTTTAAAAGGAGAAGATGGTGAGATACGTGAACATCATCTCCCTATACCTGTACTGAAGTTTACGTGTGGATTTTGACATCCAGTCCTGGATGGGTGTTAAGTGTAGCAGGGAGAGTTCCTTCTCAGAGGAAGATGGACAGCATTTTTAAATTGTATTGTGTACAAATGCCTCACTATATCAGAATGGTTCTTTACCTCAGAGACTACCGAAACTCAGCCTCTAAGAGCCACATTTTCACTCATCCCAAGGCAAAAGATCACTAGTGCTATGCATTAGGAGAGGAGTCCTCAACATAGCAACCACATTAGAAATATTTTCTTGTTTAACTGAGTATTTCTAAGCTTTACTAATTGATAGATGAAATGTCTTCTGATGCAAAGATTTATACACTAAACAGCAATCATTAATAAAATGTTCTGTGATGTTTGGCAAATCAGGAAACTTCTGGCTACATTAGTCAATGGGAAGGAAACACTTCAAAAGGTCCGTGTTTCTGACAAAATACATGTTTGTTGAAATTAATGTAAATAGATAATAAAAAAAATATTTTCACACTTTGCTGACAAGTAATGGGAGAAACCATTATCTTAATGGCTTATGAACTTTTTATGCTAGAATGATATACAGTGGAAATAAAATGACTTTCTATTCAGCATTTGACATAGTAAACTAATGGAAATTATTAATGCACAGCATTTAATTTCTGTATATGTTTTATGTTAACTACAGAGAGAATACAAGTGATGTTCTGTCCCTCAGCATGTCTTAACCTCAAGTCTTCATCTACACTAGCATAACAGGCTCTTTAGCTCCCATGGACTAAAACCAGCACAGCTTCACCAATCTAGATGCAGTTAAACTTCTGTACCATTAGAGCAGTTCCCACAGGGGCAAGAGAGTAAATTGGTTTTATATCTCATCCCTGACTTGTGCCACTGGCAACAGAGACCTCTTTCATTTATT
The DNA here is from genome assembly GCA_013400915.1 of Pardalotus punctatus. Taxonomy (NCBI): domain Eukaryota; kingdom Metazoa; phylum Chordata; class Aves; order Passeriformes; family Pardalotidae; genus Pardalotus; species Pardalotus punctatus. The sequence goes on from VZTX01009477.1 coordinate 49,960, forward strand.
TATATTCCATTTATTTATAATTGTAATGTGATTGGTATTTTTTTAGCATGTAGGAATAGCTTCTGTGTTTGGATGCAAATTCAGTTATAAATTGACATCAGTATTTCTCCATCTCCAACTCCACATGCTCTCATTAACTTCATGCTGTGGCTGAGGTTATCAACACTGATATTTTAGTGTTGATAAGCATTGCTGTGCCCTTGGAAACAACCAATGGTGTCCACATGGATGATGGAATTGCTGCAGCTCATTGAACTTCTGTCACTCCACAATGCTTAGAGTTGCAACACCCTTGAGTTCTGTATTTTGCTGGAATTGCTCAAGGTGAGGCATGCTATATCACCATAACTTTCATACCCTGTACTTGAGGTGGTTCTGCTAGTGAAACCCCAACACAGACAGTTACAGCCTTGATATCCTTGCCCTGTCCCTTAGGCTCTTCTGCTACGACCGCCATGAACTACTTACCTATTATACAGGATTCACCTACAGTGCCACTATAGATAGATTCAAAAATTAACTTGTATATGACTTTTTTCTCATGTATCCATGTCCACACTTTTTTGGGAAAGAGAGATGTTATACCAGCAGAATTAAAACAGAGTAAAAAATATTGCTTTAGAAGCTGTAAACCAAAAGATTTGGGGGCAACTACATAAAAGAAAGAAAAAGAAGGATGTTGAACTTTGTGCCATTGCCCTATTGTGACTGGAGAGTAAGAAGAAAACCAGCTTTCTCTCAAAGAAAAGAAAAAAAAGGAGAAGGAAAACAAAGAAAAAGGAAAAAAGACAAAAAGAAAAAAGAATGAAAAGCGGAAAAAAGGAGAAAGAAAAGCACAAAGAAAGAAAAAAGAAGAAAGAAATTAAAGGGGAAAAATAAAAAAGGAAAATTTAAAAAGAAAAAATTTAAAAAGGAAAAACATGCAACTTGCCAAAAGTTCAGAAAAATACAGTGATGTTTGCAAAATCTGGAATAATTACAGCTCTTCAGAACAATTGAGCCATTACCAAAACCAAAAAAAGTTTGACACTCAGAACCTCTCTTCCAAAGGGCTTCCCCATCAGCATGTGTTCCCAAGCAGGTACTTGACAGGCCAAGGAAGCTCTTGCATTTCTTGTGACGATGACGTGCTCTCAGCAGCGCATGCATCCCAAACCAGGAGCGGACAGAGGAGATGTCACCTCTAGGGATGGTGACAGAAATAGCCATTTGCGTGTAGGGTTCTGTTCTTATCGGCAGGAGAAGGCCTTTGAGGAATAAAGCCTAGGTTACACAAAAGCATAAAAGCAGAGCTCCTTTTTTTTGTCTGCAGGTATTTTCATTATAAAAGTTAGGACCTGCTGCTCACAGAGGTTTCAGTGTAAATGAGAGTCTGCCCTCACACCACTGCGGCAGAAGAAAGGAGTCTCAAAGCAAAAGTCGGCACACGCTGGTGTTAAAGTTCCTCACAAAGTCCACGTGGATAGCAACAGACATGTGCAAGGCACTGGTTCCTGCCCACACACATCCCTACACACACACACGGGGTGCTGAGCTTTGCCCTGGGCAGCTGTGACCACGTTCCCGTTCCAAAGCCACACAGCAGAGCCAGTTGTGTGATAGCACAGTCAGAGGAACAAAGGTGTGATGAATTGCGCAGCTTTCATGTGACAGCTGCCTCGCACCCAGCTCACCCCCAGCACTGTGTGCTTCCTGCGTTCAGCCTTGTCAGTGCACCCCCGGGGACACTGCAGACTGCTCTTGCAAACAAGTAAATACACACAGGGAGATTTCCTTTGTAAGCTTCTGTCTCTTCTCTCATTTCAGAACTTTCTTACCCACCAAGCGTTGATGTCTTGCTGTTTATTTCTCAAAAGCCAGGTAAGAGTAAATTTAGATTCTCTCAGGGATAAACTTAGAATGAGAACATGTACAGTATTTCAGGGGAAAGGAGGAAAAAAGCTTTTCCGGCTCACATAAAATTGGACTTTTTAGTTAAATACAAATTCTCTGTAGTTATTATTGTCTGGTATTTCAGCTGATTCAGCTAATGTCTATAAACACAACTATTACCAAAGGATGCTCAGTCTCCAGAATGGTCAATTTAGCAAAAAGTTTGAGTCCTGCAAAACCATGATCAGAAACACAGCCACACTTACGAGAACCTAAGGGAGGAAGTAAAGCAGTGACTCACTGCCGAAAGACTTCACAGGCAGAGAGTAAGCTACCAAGTTCTGCTTCATTCACTGAAAGAAGGAAACCTAACACATATCATACAGTTTGAAGAACAGGACAATAAGCAAGTGTTCCTCAGCTAATACTGACTGAACTTCAAGGTGTCTCTTCAGGGTACAAACCAAGAGGTAAAGGGCATCAATCTACTCAAATTAGGAGAGGAACTCCTTTGCTCTTGCTTTCTGCTTGTGCCAGAGCTGTTTGATGGTTGTGACACTGGGCTAGAACAAGCAGAAGGGAACTAACAAATCCATCCATAACCTTTGAAAAGGAGCTCAGGAGTCTTCAAGTGAATGGGTATTCTTCAATTCATGGCAAAGGATGAGGTGCACCTGCAAGAAAAAATTAACTATCCCTCTTTGCTATCACTGCACGTCATCAGGGTCTTTTTCAAATTCATTTGAGATATGAATCCAGCTTCTCAGGTGTAATTTTTTCTTCTTCTTTAGCTGTAAAGCAATATTAGACAGCTCAGTGATGTGATCAGTATATTTCAGATGTTCACTGAAGTTGAATCACCTGACTTATGCAGGAGGGCAGTATATAATGATGCCATTTTGCTTTACAGCTTGAAAAGACAGGCAAGGATGATAAAATGTCTTCAGGAATCCTGACGTGATTGATATGTACCCATATCCCCAAGTGCAATAGTACAAAATAAAACCATGAGGAGGCAAACTCTGATGAGGGTGTACCATGAGCACAGCAGCAGAGCTGCTTGCATCCCTCCTTTGTCAATGTTGGAAAGACTGGCTAACACACTAGTGGACACACTGCTACTTAGTTAACACAAATGAACCCTGCAAAGCTGCCATTAAATAAAAGAAAAAAAGATCCACAACTAAACAGTCTGTCAAAGTACTCTCAAGAGAAGAGGAATACTGAAGCAATGTCAGTCTGGTTGCCACCAGGCATGGCTTGATGTTTGTGGAGAGTGACATTGTGAAATGCTCCGGAGAAATCTCCCTTTGGCATGGGGGAGAGTTTTCACGTTTACCCTAGAACCACTTACTGAGCTATTTGCACTCATTGCCACAAGAGTTTCTGTCAAGAGGACAGCTGGGAGCTCTGGCACAAAAATGTTTCTTAGGGTGCCATTCACTAAGAAATACATGATACAAGCAATCCAACTTTTCTGGGTTGTTTGAACCATAATGCAAACATTACCCAGCTTGAAAACACAGTGATGCTCTGGATGAGAAAAGGAATGTTAATGAGACCACAGAGGAGCCAAAGCCAGTGAGTGTCAGGAGAAAAATGTGCTCCTTTTGTCCTGCATGGCGAGGATGAGTAAGCGCTTCAAGAAGTTTTCTCTCTTCTGCAGTTCCAAATTGCAACAAAAAGGGAAATAGAAATATTTTGGTGATGTTGAGGAAGGAAAAACTATTTGGTGAGGATGAGGAGGAAAGAGGTAGGTGGGTTGGTTCTTGCTTGCTGTTTAAAAAGAATAAAATAAGTTTTCAAATAAAAATATTGGAAAGAAGATGAAAGGCACATTTCCAGAAACATCTGCTTTTTAGAGACAAAATATCTAAAGCTTGGTTTACATATATTCTAATGCTCACAAAGTAGAACAACATTATTAATAATAAGTAGTCAAGGTAACTATTGAAGGATGCTTGATGAGATGAACTGATCAACCCTATCACACTGCTGAAAAGATACCTGTGCCTTGATTTCCTCGACTTGTAAGTAGCATTTTTTGGAAATGGGTGCTTCTAAAACCATATGTTTAAAGAATCGTAGCCTACCTGATGAGCTACTTAAATGTTTCTGCTCCACTAGATCATGCTGGATCATTAACTGACTGCACAAAGTTCCTTTCTCCAAGTGGCAAAACTTCTCATGCCTTTGGATGCAGAGTTGAGCTTTCAGATCAAATTACCTGCTTTCTGCAAAATTATTCTGCAGAAGAGGGAGGAACATGGCTGGGCATGCTAAATAAAACCTTGCATTTTAATCCTCTCTCTGCTTCACCGTTCTTTTTCTTTAAGCAACAAAATCATCTGCAAAGTATGCTTTCTGTTAATTAAGACAATGATTTTAGCCTTGCTGCCCTCCTTGCTTCATTTACGTGATCTATTGAAAGTTGCTCTGCTAATAGTAATCACATACTGCCTTGCTGACAATCTGATTTCTGCTCAAGTAATGCAGTTAGATTGTAAAAACCCTAAGTCTAGCACAAAATTCTACTCTACCTTCAAGTTATTCACTGACCAGAGTGCTTTCTCAATGCAAGGTATTAGTTAATGTTGGAGGTTGAGGGGTGTGGAATTTTTTCCCCTTCCCTGTCGCTAGGTTACTAATGACTGGATACTTAAGGACTATTAACTTCTTTTATAAGAGACAAAGAGCTAGCTGGGTGTGGGGAGGGAAGAGCAGAGGTGGTCATCAGAGAAGGCACTCCACCACCGGCTACAAAGGAGGCAGCAGGGGAAACTGTGGGGGAAACTGTGGGCTCCTTGCTACAGCAGCAGGAAAATTTTTCGGGTCTGTGCTGTTTTTCTTCTCGTTGGTGAGTGAGCTTTTCATCTGGGAAGGGGACGTTCCCTGAGGGCACATCCTCCTGGCTGTGCCGGCAGTTTTCTGCCCAAGGGGGCCGGTAGCTGCTGCCCCGCGCTCTCCCTGTGGGAGCACTGCCACGGCTGGGGAGTCNACAGCTCAGTGACTTCTGTCACCGCATCTTCTGGTTTTTGTTTGTTTTGTTTATTATTGCTACTGTTGTTATTAATTGTTTGCCTTGCCATAGATACTAGTAAAGAACTGTTATTCCTTTCTCCATATCTTTGCCTGAAAGCCCTTGATTCCAAAGTTATAATAATTCGGAGGGAAGAGGATTCACATTTGTGGGTTTTAAGGGAGGTTTACACCTTTCTTAGCAGACACCTGTCTTCAAACCAAGACAGTTAACTTCTTACTTATTGCCCTAGTGCAAGAGCCTCAGGTGATTGCTATTTTGAAGCACTCATCCCAAACTCTGGCTGCACAAATCACATGCCCACTGCACATGCAGTCTGGATTTTAAAAGGTAAAAGCAATGGGGTATATTTGCAGCTCTATAACAGTGGGAATTAAAAGCATAAATCCTCTCACAGTGTACAGGAGTTTTGTAGCTTAGTTGCTGTTAAGTGTGTGAAAAATTTGGACTAATCAGGCCATCACTAAGAGGTACAATTTGCAGGGGGGCCACTCACTATAAAACATATTACGACTTTTCAGGTTCATTCTCTCTTCTATGCGTTTTAGACTTTTTGCCTTACTTTGACCCTATCAAGCTATTTAAAGGATGTTAAGCACTTTGTTCACTGCAATTCATAGTCCATAGCTCCTATCCTCTCTTTCATCTCTGAAGAAAAGGACAAGAAAAAAGAAAAAAGGTGGGGAAAAAAGCCTCTCAGTACTCGTTACAGTCATATGGCTGATACTAATGCTTTTTACAGAAGTGTCTCACCTGGGATGTTTTACTCATTCCCCTTCGACTGATTGTTATTAAAGGTCTTTGGAGATACTTTTGTTTCATCCTTCTGTTCTAGTTTAGCAAGGGTGATGACATACCAACTGAAATGTCTGGAGGCTTGTTAGCAAAAACCCTGTCACTGGGAGGGATCAAAGTGTTTTTGTGCTGAGTCCCTGAGGCACTGATCCTGGCAATACAGATGGACTCAGATGCAGCCTCCACATGGTTTAACATGACAAGCAGCTGGATCCTCAAGCCAACAAACAGAGAGTTGTTTTCTCAGGACGAACAGGGTTTCTCAAAACCAAGGGGTAAAATGAGCACCACTGCCAGAAAACCTTAATTTATTTTTGGATATAAGGGGGAAAAAATACTATTTTTTTCCTCTTACTGAGAAAAAGAAACTGGTTCTTTTTTCTGCAAAAAACACAGAATGAGGACCTGAGCAAACTCATCACTGCACATCAAATTTTTGAACAGCAGGGGAGTTGAGAACAGTTCACTTCCATGAGGCCAGCCTTCTGTGTTAATAAGTAATGGTTTTAAGCTGAAAATAAGTCCAACATTGACTGTCAAATGTATATGTAATCTTTGCAGTCTAGCTGGAAGATGATCTACAAACACAAGCTTGCTGTACATCCATAATCAAATAATTGACTGGCTGACAACTGAGGCCAGTATTTGGCCTGATGCCCCTGACTAGACAGGAAATGGCATTTCCTGCATCTTGATAAAGCAGATGTCACTTGGTCCCTCCAGCAAAATACATGGCACCAGGGGCATCTTTAGGAGAAGTTTCTTCCAACACATGCAGTAGTGGCCAGTTAAAAAATATCCTCCTGCAGTTTTATTAGGCACTAACTTTTAACAGGCTAAATGTTTAGGGGAAATATTATGCCACAGATACATCTTCATAGCTGGCTACATCTGTTTCAGTCCTGCTTTCCCAAACTGGTGTTCCTTCCTGCTCTCATTTAGGTTGCGCCCCTCCCTGAGGACACAGTCCCTCCTGCACAGAAACACAGAACTTTCTCAGGAAAGCAGGGATACAGCAAAGGCTCATGAGTTCAGGGTGACTTTTGAATTAAGTACAACTTGGTGGTTCTGAGCTAGTTGTTTTGCTGTCTTTCTTGGTTTCCATTAATTTAACCTACAAGGTTTCATTCTTTTTGTGGCTTGCCAGTACAGAAATAGTAACTATGACTGCAGTTAGTAAATAGCATATGATTGATGTTTTCCAGTTTGAATATGTGCCTTTCTTTGGCAGTTTACTACACAGACGTGGATTAAGCTTAAATCACTAAGTCATCTTGCATGTTGTTTATTTTGTCGCCCAGCACTTCAGAAAGTCTTGTGGAAGGTAGAGTTAGCTTCTCTGGGGGTAGCCAGAAATGTGGAGGAAGCAATGTACAATATGTGCAAGCACCAATCTCTTCCTATGATTACTTTTCAGTTGGTTTAATTCCCTGGACCAGCTCACCTCAAAATCACACAAATACCATCAAAGAAGAAAAAGAGGAGATGAAGAAGAGACAGGGGGTCAACTGCAATCCCAGATGGCAACTGCCTCTGTGAATTTGAGATTGGGATCCCAGCAGACCTCTATTTATAGTCTTTCCCAGAGGGGAGGGGAGGTAGTTTTGTTCTGGCCTTCTGGGAGAAATAACAGCATTGCCATCTTGCCAGAGATTGGTGCTGCCATCCTGTTTTGCCAAGAAGCATTTGGGACTGCGGAGTAGACACTCCCTTGATGAAATATGAAGAATTTGCATTATCAGATTACTCCACCAATCTAATGCACGTTCTGTCCCTGACATCAGCCAGCACAGGCTCTTCAGGGACTGAAGTCCTTATAATAAACAATTTTACAGCCAACAGAATTCTAAAAGCCTGTATGCAGACAAATCCCTGCAGTTTTCACATTCAGTTTGCACAAGTTAAAACTGAGAGCTGACCATAGGATTTGGCCTGGAAGAAAATGTCTAGTCCATGTTACCCTCAGAGCTTATGCTGCTAACAAATGGTGAAAACACAGAAGCAGTCCTAGAGTTATTTGCACAGAAACCAAGGACTGCCCTTGAAGGACACAGCCTTTAGTTTACGTTTACAGTGAAGAAGGGTACATGTTCCTGTGACTGCTTTTTTTCTTCCCATTCCAAGTGCTGGTGTCTGAAAGCATTTTTCCAGGATGGGTGCTGCAGGATTCCAGATGTAAAATGTAACCCCTCTGTGATCCATCAGGCTGGTTATGGCACTTGGTATGTTGCCAGGATAGCTGAGCTGAACTTAAGGAGGCAAAAATCAATTAATAAACAATGTTTAGATTTGAAGACTGTCCAAATTTACTGCTTGGGTGAAGATAATTGTACTTGCATGCATTTCTGAAATCTATGTCCAGGGTGAAAACAGGTATCATTCAATAATTCATCTCTCAACAGTAGCTGTAAATATACTGGCTGATCTATAAAGATGGCTTGGATTTTTTTTTTTTTTTGTGTTCTTTCCTCCACTAGTTCTTCATTGCCTCCTTTTTCTTTTACTCTGCCCACCTCCTTGGAATTAGTTTTAATATGCACAATCCCTGTAGTACAGGCAAGCCATACACTTATACCGCAGCCTCTTAGGACCCCTCATGAGGAGTAGAAAAGGCTCAAAGCTGTTATAAGCATTAACACTTGCAAGCAACAACAAACACTGTGAAGGACTACTTTGGAAGTTGGAGGCAAGATCCAAGGGGCTTTTCATTCTGGATCAACGGGAGTGATAGAATTTTCAAGGCATGTCGTTGGACTAGACAATTATTTAGGCATAGTCTGTAATCAAGGGCTATATATAGCTCACTTCTGCCAGGCCTGAAACAACATTAAGCACTCAGAATATTTAACGAAGATGTGATTCCTTAGTAGATGAAGTTCATCCAAGTCAGCTGTGCCCCAGCCCAGCATTGCATCCAGCAGCTCTGCCCCTAACAGTGATCTTTCCCATTCCCTTGCACCAGGATTGATACCCACACAGCTGCATGAAGAGCTTGTTTGGGGAGATGAAACTAACAGTATAAAACTAAAGAAAAAAGCTTCAGAAGCATTCAGTTAGTTCAGATCTCATGCCATGACCTCACAAGCAGCAGCAAAAGAAAAGGAAGGGTGGGAATATATAATTGGGGTCAGGAAGGGATGGCAGAATCCGAAAGCTCTGTTTTGGACTGCCTTATGCTGCATAACGTTACATTCTTGCTCTTTTTGGAGCCTACACTTATGCTGCTTTTGTGAGGCAGAGAGACTTTAACATGCATCAGAGTCCCCACACCTCACACACTTCATGCCCCCCAGTGCAAACAAATGTGCATCTTGAAGGGTCTCACTCAGACTCTAGAACCAGGCTTCTGGTAACTGAGAAGAGTGTAGGGTTTTGTGCTGGTTTCTGCCCCTAGTCCTGGAGGAGTATTGGGAGATACAGAAGGGCATCAGCGTTGGTTTTGCCTGTGCACCCCTAATCCTTTAGTTCCCCTTAATTGCATTTACCTATCACCCTGGGGATACTTAATTAATGGATAAATTTATTTGTAAATTCTCTTCATTACCATTACTGTCCCATCCATTAAAGCAATTTTCATCCCATGATCCACAGAAACCTGGTGGTTTATATCATGTAATGATAGTCCACAAAGCACACGTGGCTCTAGGGCTTAAGTGATGAAAAATTTTTCCTGCCACCAGGCAATTACTAGGGCAGCAGTCTGTCTACCCACTTGGGCTTTTCATTCCCACCCCCATGTCATTATATCTTTTGATGGGATGCAAGAAAGGAAGTGATGCAGAGGCAGGGCCAGAAGGCTGAGCATGGAACTGACTGGTCTTAAGCTGCCTGAAAGCAAACATAAAATAATAGACTAAGAAACTGGGGATATTGATGGAGGCTAAAGTGTGCCAAGGATCTCCTGCTCCTCTAAAACATTTTCTGTGAGTTCACAGAATAGAGGAGGCTGTAACACCATGGCAATACAATATCCTGTGCAGATCAGGGCTGCTTCAAAGAGGAGAACAACTGCTATCTGATGCAATGCAATCGGACCTCTGGCTTCTTCTCCATGCCTTTGGGATTTAAAGTCTTTATTTTTTTTTAACCTTCAGTTCTCCTGCAAACCCAATCTATCTCTTATTCTACACAAGCATGTAAAGGTTAAATGTGAGTTACACAAAGTTCATAGTGAGGCAAGCATCTATTATTGCTTCTAAGCACCAAAAGTCAACTTGTTTCTTTACTATCCTCATGTTAACATTTCACCCTTGTCTAACACAAAAAGAGTTCTGCCAGACAGCACAAAGCGTGTGGTAGAAGCCAGAAGTATACGCTGAAGACTATGTATTTATTCTCTCCTTGCCTCTTGAACAGTGTGTTGAGGTACAAGCAAAATGTTTAGTCTTCACGTATTAACCTGATTTGCAGCAGTACAACTGGTACAATGTGGGAAACAAAATATCTGGGAGAGGAGGGGAAATAGAGAGATGCAGTCCTGAGCTGCTCCTCTCTAATCTGCAAGAGGATGAGCATCAATTGTGCAGTGCAGTACTACTGCCTGCAGTCTGCCCAAATCCTGGATTAAATAATCATGCACTGAACTGCTGACTCCACCACATTCCTGTGCAGTCCGCTGCCACAGATATTCATCCTGTTGTCACTTCTGTTTAATACTAAAAGCCTTTTCTGCTTTGTATTGGGCTACATGCAAAACCAACAACAGTGAAAGAACATTGTGGGTGCAAAGTCAACTGTTCAAAGGTTAGGAAATGGCAGGTTTAAGATTTTCTGCTCCCCTTCCACTTACAATACAGCCTTTCATTATAAGGCCACATACTATTTTTTCTAATGAAGCCCTGTGCCTCACTCAGTGCAATAGATGGTGCCAATGCACAGCTGTGCAGTGTATTGTTTCATTCCCTTCACCTACCATCTAGTTCCAGCCTGTGCTTAACTGTACAGTAACCAAATCCCTTCCCTCTGCATAAAATAATTTATCTCGTCATGGAGTCTCCTGTGGTGCTTCTCAATATGCCACTTGAATGCTTCAGAAGCAAAAGTTAATTTATCTTTAAATTAGAGAGGAGTTTATAGTCCCTCCATTTTAAAGACGGGAAGCTGATCAAGTGGGGCTGCACTTAAAAAGCACAGCAACCCACCAAAATGTACCCTCACCCCCCATTTCATCCACTCATCCACTCATGCAACCCCAGCTGGTGCACACACCTCTCTCGGGGTGTGCATGCAGGGGTGGGTGTCTGCCCCCAGAAAAGGGGATGTGAGAAGGGAAGGAGGCACCTCCACTGCACCCCTCTGACACGGGACTGCAACACAGCACATGCACCCACCACTGCACATGCTCCCCTGGCTTATTAACCAGTGGGATGAATTTAAAAAGCCAGCAGATATTTCTCAGGAATCACACAAACAGGTTCCAGATTTTCAGAGAACTTTTACTTCAGCGCTTTCAAATTTGACCAGTCTTGATCTTATGTAGAACCATAGCTCAGCATTTTGGAGCAGGGTTGTAAAATCTCCAAGATCTCGAGTCGGGGAATTAAGGAGCACAGTCCAAGACTTTCTGCTGCTATATTTAGTCCTGCATTTTTTCCAAACAGAGGAGTGTCTGCATACAAAATGCAGGATCTTTAGAGTGGGTCAGACACTGCCCAGTGACTTGGAGCCTACATCACAGCCTTTAAGACCAATAAGTCCACTATTCCCACAATGGAGAAGGAGGTTGTGCAGAAGGGCCCTTCAGCCACGTCACAGCAAGATGTAAATCCCCTCAAGAAGCTCCCTGGCCTCAGCAGCACAGGTTATTGGTGCCCTGGAGTCTGAACCACTACCAACAGCACCTCAGTTCTCAGCAAAGAGCTCCCAGTAATTGCCCATTTGGTAACTAAAACAGCAGCAAAAACCACACACTTCCTCTGGAAGAGGAGTCATAGATGTTTCCTTGCCTCTGAGGCACAGAACTGTGGATCCCCTGCCAAGCAAGGATGCCCCCCCCATGTGTCCTGACAGCCATGAGCACTCCTCTTTGCCCCTCCCAGGGCTCACCCTTTTCAGTGTTGTCCTGTCCAGCCAAGCCTGAGGCTGGGTCTACTCCATGTTCTCTGTTTTTTCTAGCAGAGCATAAATAAAAAGCATCTGTTTAGTTACTCGTAGTGGAACTTTTTTTCACACATTTCCCAGGCCTTTCATTACTATGCCTCTTTCCCAATGATTACTTTGTTTACCCCAAGGACATGGAAGAGCCTTCTTCCCTTTCAGTTCTTTGATTATCTCTTATTCTTTTTTTGTTTCGTCTGCCTGAATCTTCTCCCTGAAACTGCTGACCGGCTGCTTAGTCACATTAGTTTTTCTAGACCTGGTATTCTTTCACCGACAGTGTTTTCTGTTTTACCCTCATACCTCAGAGCAGTTTCTCATAGCCTTACTGACTCCTTTGTATCATCTGAATTTTTCATTTTCAGTGAAATTATCTTCAACAACACTGTAATAATTGTTGCATTTATAATCTAACCTGCTTTCACCTTCTGACATAGTAGTCTGGGCACTGTATTTGCTGGCCATGGGGATTCACTCCCTGAGTAGCTGAGTTTATTGGAGCATTTAGCTTCAGCCATCACATTGCTTCCTTTCAACAGCCAGAGAGAGAGACTTTAGGGAGAACACCTTGCACTGAACAACAGTCACCTTTCATTTTCAAGCCTCTGAGATTTCAGGGACCCCTGTACAGCCAGAAGGCATTGCTATACTTAAAGCAATCACCTCTTAAGCAGCACTGGATTAAAACAGCTTGTGCTTGTTATACCCATAGCCCTTTACACTCTCAATCAAAAGCCAGAAAGTTTTTTTAAAGATCTGCTCCTTTTCCTAAGAGCCTGTTGGGTGATGTTTATGCTAGAGCAAGGACTCACTAATAATCTTTCTTTGGCAGCATTTACCGCACATCTTGATGGGTTCCTACCCCAAAAATGTGTGTGATCTAACAGTTCTTTCCTTTCTACTGTTCCTCCCCTATCTCTAACGAGTTTTGTCCTCTCAGTCTCTGCAATCTAATCTCAAGATTTCTACTCAGTTCCACCCCCCTGTTCCCAGGTTTACCTGCTTGTGAACAACAAAGGGGCAAAGGGATGTCTGCCTACTCCCTCTCCATGGAAGTGTTCCACAGGTCATTCTGTCCAGGACCTGATGAATTTGTTGTTTAGTGCAGTTTTTCCTTTTAACTTCCTGTATTTCTATCATAAATGTTGGGGCATATTTTCATATTTCTCAATTTTGGATTTGTTTCCTTTTCCAAATGAAAAAAAAAACCACTTCATGTATTGCTTAAGTGAGACTCTCCCCTGCACCTCATCACACAATAACAAAACATGCAGCTATCGAGCTTCCCAAAATAAGCCAGAATCCTCAATGAGGGAATTGCTTCCTTTTGCTCACAGTTCTTTTCTCACCCCATAAACCAGCCTGTTCCCTCTCAGTGCCCAGCTGCTCCCAGGACAGCTGCGGCAGCACATGGCAGGACCTGTGGTGCGTTCCTGGGTGTGTGACTTGCAATGCAGCTGGCAGTTGGGAATGCATCTCAGCACAGGTGGGACAACAGGGCCCTGCTTGCCTGCAGGTAAAGGGAGATGAGGACTAAGTTTTGCTGATCAGGGCATGAGGAGAGAAGGGAGAGAGAAAGCAACCTCTGCAGGGAGAAAAAGGGAGGAAGGCTCGGAGAGCAAGAAACAGTTTTGGAAAGAAATAAAAAATAAAGTCTGTTCCTGATTTCTAGATGGCGTCATTCCCATCTCTCTCCACTCATCACCTATCACAGCAACTAATAATTTCATCAGATCTCTCACAAGGGGAAAGGATAGAAAACTAGCAAAGCAATAGCTTGAATCCTGAGAAAAATCTGTGCTTATAAACTGGCACTTCTCTCACATTGCTGCTGCCTGGCACTAGAGTTTTCAGAGAGTAATAACCTTCCCCACATCTGTTTATGTTGAAACTGTCTAATCCAGTCAATTCATTGCAAGGAACAGGCTCTGGCACCCCCACCTGCTCCAGCATCAGCCTTTCTTTTGCCTTCTTCATTCACGTGGCAGCAGAAGGATCTCAAAGTATTCACTTAGTCCTCAGTTCTCTACCCTGGTCTCAAAAGTCATATTTCACTGTATCAAATACTAAACATGGGATGACATTTAATTTTCAGCTCAGAGTTTATACCGTTCCAGAGTAGTGATCTACAGATCTAATGCCCTGATTTGTGCTCCATATCTTTTCTGCTTATAACCACACATTTAGAGAAATACCATTGACTCACCATTCAGCTATTTAAAATTAATTAAAAGGAGAGTCAATTTTCACATCTGATCCCAAATCTCTTTACAAATTTTCAACCTGCGGTTTCTTCAGACACTTTGTCCCCCCCTTCTCACAGATATCACCTTTCTTGGAGTGTAAGAGATGCAACATAACAAATTAAAACTGACTATTCAGGAAGGAGTTGTGTGAGTGATCATTCTCACACATACCTAACGCAGGCTGGCTTCCTTTTTGACTCATTTCCACAGTATTGTTTGGAGCTTGACTATCTGCATCTGGTACTTTTTAAGCCTTCCAAGTCCAAGTAGAAACCAAATCTTAATTTAGGTTAAAATATAAGCCCACTCCAGGGCTGTAGTTCATCTACAGCTTTGAGTCTCTCAGAGAACAGGCCCTCCCCTTCTCCCCTAGAAACTAATCTGAAATCCTAACTTTTCTGGAACTGGACTCTCAGACTCTGTCAATTTACACAGAGATGTCTCTGGGACTTGTGACAGTCAGCTCTTGCATGTTTTTTTTTTTTCTTCTCCTTAGTGGCTGCACTAATGGTTTGAGCCCTTACAAAGAGCACCAGAGCAGCTGGACTTGGGTCACATCAAAGGTCCAGCAAGTCCAATACCTCATCTTTAACAGGAGGCAATAGCAGATGCTCATTATAAGCTGCTATCAGTTTACATTAATATGCCAGGCTGCACAGATCACAGCTGAAGCCTCTGACTCATCATCTGTCTTGGATTTAGCTGCCCTTGTTACAACCCTCTCTCCTGCTTTTGGGAGTGGATGTGGTGGGGAGAAGGTAATCAGTTTAGTTGCAGCTATATGTAAGGAAAAGTGAACCAAAGCCTATAGACTTTTCCAAATGGTTTAAGTGTGACCTTTTTCTTTTCAGTCAGAAATTGAGCTGAGCCTCCAAATTGCTATAGCTATCTATCTAGCTTCATCCTCCTGCCCTGATCCCCAAAATGAAAATATTTCTTCTAAAGATTTATGTATGGTAGACTCACCTGAAAAAAGAAAAAGTGTCTTAATGTGAAAAATTGAATTAAAAGTAGAATTAAAAAAACAGGATTATTTTACCTTTGCTGGTCTGAGCATGTAGGTAGTACTTGAAGTAATGAAAGCTGGAAAGTTTTTAGATCAAGGTGATATTTAAATTTGAAGATGTCCTTCTTTAAAATACAGTTTTGCACATTTGACAGGCTGTTAAATCCCATAGAAATCCTCATGGATTGTCACCACTGGGAATGGCTGTGAATGTACAGATTTTTGTAGGAATGGGCATAGTCAGTTGGAAATGTACCTGGAGAGAATAAGTTTTGATCAGTGTTACCTGGCAAATTAGATCACCTGGTAAATTTTCTTTGTTTAATGGTCTTGTATGTGCTTAAATAATTTACAAACTTTGCTGTTGCTTCATGAAGCATTGGCAAGCACTGAGTCAAGCAACAGGAGCTGCTTCTTACATAAGGAAGAATATGTAGGAAGGGAGTATGTATAAAGTCTTTAATATTGGTATGATGTTAGAAAGATTGACTACTAACAGATGGCAGGATTGATTAATATTTTGATTTTGAACTCATTAACTTTATGAACAAGTGGTGTAGTTTTAGCACTAGGCCTGAAATCATCACTGCTTTACCACCCTTCCTTGGACTTTGGAAGACTATAGGGGAAAAAACCTTAGCCAAATTTTGAGTACAGTACTAGATAGAAAAAATGAAGTTTAGGCTGAAGGGATGTTTTCACAGAAAGTACTCATCCTCTTGCAATTTTTTTGTCATTGTCAAAATAACTAAATGCTTGGATAGCACCAAATCTCTCTCAATTTAGCTCTGAAAACTATTCCTTGCCCTTCTCTCTTCTAGGAAGAAAGCCCTATACTTTTCCTTCCATGCAACCTAGTTTTCTAGCCAAGGACACTAGTAAATCAATATTTTTTACTGCTTTTGCATGTGTGCAAATAGTTATGCAAAGTGATGAAGAAAGGGGCTGTGGGATTTCCATGTACTCAGGGTTTTTTCAAATCCATTATCCTCCATGGTTACAGCATTTTCCTTCTCTATACTCCTTATGCCTTGTTTTTTCTACACTGTAAACACAAAAAAAAAATCCCAAAACTTGAAAGCAAAATTCATAACAACAGCAGGTTGGAACAACTGCCAGCTTTCAGAAACCATTGTTTAATTGAAAAGTTATAAAGTAAAAGCAAGTACATGAATTGTTGAAATTGTCTGCATGAAACATTTATGGTGAAAAACTCCATTTCATAAAGATAGATGGAAGGACATCTTTCATGCAAAAATAAAACAATTTATCTGCCTGCAAAGCTGACATCTTGCAAGCACACATCTGAAGAACAAACTGGAGCACAGAGCTGCAGAAAAATGCAAACCCTACTTGCCAAAGCATTCCTGCATCCACATGAGTGACCCAGGGAGGGGATGAGAAGCCAAAGGTGGCACTGAGATGAAATGAATTAACCTGCCTCCTCCCATGTGAAGAAGTGTAAATAAAAATCAAAGGGATCTTTATCCCACTGACAATATGGTATGCAAGGTCACATGGCCTAATATTTTAAGAGGATTAAAGCTAAATCTCTGCAAACTTTGAAATGGCCCAATCAAGCCTGTAAGCTTTTCAGTTTAAATGGGTGCACAGCATGAGTCCTACGATCAGCTAGAATCTGATAGGATGAGGTGTAGTGAAGTGGACTCTGGAACAATTCAATCCTGCAGTGATAGGTTTTACATGATATCTGTTAATTTGAAGCTGTGTGGGAGGTGGAAACAAAGCAGATCGCCAAAAATAAAGCCCATTAGGAACAAAGTTTGTGTGAAAAGGAAAAAATCCTTCGTATTTATTATTCATCAAATTAGGAACACCATTTCTGTAGTTCTGCTTAATTTGTAGGAGAATTGCAAACACCAGGGTCTAACTGGAGCACACAAGCCACTTAAATCACCCTTCCATCACACTTAAAAGCCATGGTTCTCTGAAAACATAAACAGCATACAGGAGAAAGCCCTAATGTAGACAGTGAAGAGCAGACTTTCACCAAAACATCTCTGTTTGAACCTCAGATGTTATCACATGCAAGGTGCACGTGGAGCAAATCGATTCACCAGATGGGGAAAATTGCTAATTGTCCAGCAGAATGTAGCCACCAGCTGGCAGGCAGCTACCAACACACAAACAAGAAGCAATCCCAATAACCACACACAAAAATAGCATAACAATATGCATTCAACCTGAACCATCAATTCTTGTGAGGGGAACAGCTGACAGAAAAAAAAAAAGAAAAAGCATCTGCTCTGAAAGCAGCATGTGAATTTATGTGCTCGTGTTTAACTTGTGTTTTGGGAGTATTGCTAAATGTTTCCACATTAAAAGCAGTGGTAGTAAAGCAGCTGGGAGATACATTCCCTTTAATGCTGCTGGCTGCCCTTTGGAGCTCAGATTTGAACCCTCACATATGGAGAGATGTGAACATTTGCTTTTCAGAGTAGTATCCCAGAAAAGTAGTTTTAAAATAATTGTGCCAATATGGTACCTGAAATTACCTAGAAACTGAATCTGCTGCTGATCTCCTAGAAAGTCTGGAAAGATTCAACAATTTTGGCATGAGTGCAGAATCCTTTTAGATCTTAAGAAAATGGTTCTTTTGTGAAAAAATTAGAACAATTTAAATTATTTATGGAAAAGAGTTCACTGATGAATTCTGGCTAGCTCTGTACCTTTTATCCTTCCATGTGGAAACGCAGCATTTCCTTTCCCACAGCCAATGCTGTTTTGCAGCTCTTTCTTGTCCACTTTCTTCCAGCCTTTCTGTGGCTTCTACTAAATAAATTCATGAGATAGCCAAGAGACCCTTGGGTAAAATGGGAAACTAAAAGAGAGACAGTATATTTTGAGGAGAAATTGAAAGGAGTGTTTAACCAACCAAGCTTTTAACTC
This sequence comes from Pardalotus punctatus, assembly GCA_013400915.1. NCBI lineage: Eukaryota > Metazoa > Chordata > Aves > Passeriformes > Pardalotidae > Pardalotus > Pardalotus punctatus. Next base: position 67,925 of record VZTX01009477.1, read on the forward strand.
AGGCTAGCTCAGGAGGCAGTATTCAGAATGCATGGACTGAGACTCTCCCAGTGACCCTTAAGACAACAAGAACAACAAGAACAACAACAAAAAAAAAAAAAAAAGAAAAAAAAAGCAAAAAAAGCTGCTTTCTAAGTATTTTTAGTATTTTTTTCTTTTCAATGTTATTCAGTGCCTATGTGTTCCCAGAGGCTCCCTCAGCAAAATGCATTGAAGGCAGCAGGACCAAGAACCTGCAGTGTGGGCTCAGTGTTGTCCAGCTATAGCTCACTAGCTCAGAACTGCCCTGTACACCTCTGTGCCCCTGAGAGGTCAAAACAGAAGGGTTGGGTGGGGGGGTTAAGTTAAAGAAAACAGCAACAACAAAAATAAAAAATATTCAAGAAAATGACATTTTTAAAAGGCACATTCAAGTAAGCAGCATTCTACATAATAACCCAGTTTTAAGCACCTATCTGAAGATCTTAATTAGCCCATTCTGCTGTTAATTTCACATATCCCCTCTTTGCCTTCAGTATCTTTATAGAATAATTTTCAGGCAACTGCATCTATGTTTAAACCCATATCCATCTAGGCAGGATATGATTATGATTATTTATGATTAGTCCTCCAAGCATTCCCACTTGATCAGTATAAGAAGACTGAGAAATTAACCCCCTGCACTCCCGTCCCTAAGTAACCCCTGTGCCCCACTAAAATAATAAATGCCTTTTTCCCAATAAACCTTTCATGGGTTATTTTCTTTTCTGATATACTCTTGTTAGTTTTACAGAACAACCTAAACTATGTTTTCACTTGAAAGATTGTTGTCTTTTTACTCATAGATATTCTTGGGACAAAACATCAGTTTGCAATTTGGGGCCAGCAGGTTCAGGTGTTACTGTCCCAGGTAAGGTGCCCAGGGACTGTCTCTGACAGTGTTGACTGTCTAAAGTGACAGCTACCAGTACCCTCGAGACTGGAGTGGGCATGGGCACAGGGACATTGGGATGCCTCTCTGGGTCACTCAGGCATCCCCTGTGGGATCAGAAGAGCACATCATCCCCCAGCCTGGGACTCATGGCCGCTGCCTGGGCCCCTGTGATATGGTCAGAAGAACAGTTTTAGTTTGTTGGAGCAAGGCTGGCCATGGATATCCCCCAGGCAGCTCAGGGTGTCTGTGCACCTTATTATCCTCTCCCCCTCTTCCGCCACCCCCATAATTCCACTTGCTTACTACAGCCTCTTCCCAAATAAACAGCAACCCTTTTTTTTCCCCACGGCTGCCAATTTTGTTACATCTATACCCAAATGAAGTATTCCTTATGCAGTTACCTAGGCACTGGTGGCCTTGCAGGACTATGGACAGGAAGGTCCCAGCACTCCTCAGCTCAGTTATCTGTGACGGCTGTCCATTCTCCATGTATATCCTTCTTAGCCACCTGTAAAATCCATCCATCCATCCATCCATCCATCCATCCATCCATCCATCCATCCATCCATCCATCCATCCTTCTGCCAGCTCTCACACAGTTATCTGTCACATCCAGCAATTTCTCATGTCATGTCCCGTCTTTTTCTACTGAACATCCCAGTTGTTCGGATAAATGGCAGGGCAGGACACAGCCAGAGGTGCAGACAATTGCCTGCAGCCCTAAAAGCAGGTGAGGACACCTAGCATCTGGGTTATTTTTTCCCTTCCAAATACTGTACTGTAGTGATACTGTAAATTTGTGCCCAGCATTTTCTGACCAATCCTTCACCAAAGACTGCAGTGCAGGGCAGTCCACTTTGAAACTTAACTATTTTTCTATACTTAGTGCTTGAGTTTTCTTCCAGCTTCTGGTTCATTTTTTCTTTTTTTGGGCCATACACTGAGGCAATACACTGCACTCTTTGGAAGAGTAACTTTCTGCCCACAAGCCTAACAGAAATGAGCTTGTCTGTACGAGGACACATGAAAATGGGAGGCCCTTCAGATCTTAAACATAACATGCCTATGGAGTGGTCTGGCTGAAGTTCAACTGCGCAGTGAGATGGGTATAAAATGAGGCCTTGTGTTACAGGTAAACTGATTGAACAGATACTGAAAATTCCATCCCCAGTTTTCTCTAACTTCATGCAAACTCTTCCCCTTACATCATCTCAGGCAGTTCATCAGACCCCACAGCCGAGTGTCGCAAGAAGGAAAATACAGAAGGAAGCTCTTCATCAGCATAGACAGTAGCTCACTAAAGCAAGCTTAGTTTAGGCTGCAGGCTCCATTCATTTTTGACTCAAATCAAAGTCAGAGATGCCTCTTCAAAGTAAATGCAATCTGGAAGACTCAGGCTTCTTGCACCCATGTTAACAGCCATGTGCGAAGCCAACTGTCCTAGATGTGGATATTATGTTTCCTATCTTATTTTTGCTTTTTCATAGGCAAGGAAAGACGATCCATCTTTCTAAAAAAAAAAAAAATTATTCCCTCCAGATATCTCTGGATAGTTATCTCAAAAACTAAAACACTGAGAAGGGAAAAACCAGTTATTTTGGAAAGGTTCTGAGATATATATTTAGCTTAGACCTGTATCTTTGTTGTACAGCACAGAAAAAAGATAGCATCTGAAAGAAGCCAATGTATTTCCAATATTGAAGAGAAAGAGTACTTTGTACTAAAATTATAATATTGACTTTGCTGCCATTCCCTTCTTTCATTCATGAGCATTTGAAGCCTTTGCCTCTGCTGTGGATGTTCAGACAGTACCTTTATATAGCACAAATAATTTTCTTTTGTAAATTTACATGATATCAACATAATCCCACTTTAAAAAATGGAAAGGCATGAAAATAAAGGCTGCTGAATTAGCTTCTCTGGGGTTAGAAGTGCATTATGGGTAGCAATTAGAAAATGCTTGCACTAACCATCAACCAAGTGAACAGATTTAGCACATCACAGAAATTAATGAGTCTCCATGTAAAAGATGATAGCAATCTTTCCTCAAAACTACCACCTTGCTTGAAGCACAGCAAATGCAATCTTGAGGCAATCTCACTGAAATGTTGAGAGAGATGAATACAGATGCTGTGGTCCCTGATGCAAGGAATGTGATAGGAACCTCTGACCTAACCTGCTCTGCCTTTCTGCAGCTTGGCCTCTCTGGCCAAGGGGTTCCTAAGATGCATTCCAGCAGGTTTTATATTCAATTTTCCTAGCAAGATATCTGTTTGCTGGAACACATGATCCTTTCACGCTGTGGTTCTCCCTCCCTATCTTCTTAGTGGAATTTCTAGGTAAGGTCTTTTTCAAGAAAGAAAAGTAGAGAAAGAGAAAGAGAAAGAGAAAGAGAAAGAGAAAGAGAAAGAGAAAGAGAAAGAGAAAGAGA
>VZTX01009477.1:71331-128327 GCA_013400915.1 Pardalotus punctatus
AAGAAAAAGAAAAAGAAAAAGAAAAAGAAAAAGAAAAAGAAAAAGAAAAAGAAAAAGAAAAAGAAAAAGAAAAAGAAAAAGAAAAAGAAAAAGAGAAAAAGAAAAACTTGTGAGAACTAGCAAAGGGAATGAAACCAGAAAGCTGAAAAATAAGACAAAGCACAGCCTGGCCTTGTGCAATTGAGATTCCCATGCTGGTTTATTTCTAGCCAATATCAAAGCTCCCCAGGCCAGATTCATATGCTAGAGACAGTCCATGTGAAATAAACAGCCCATCTCCTCACTGAGAAGCTGCCACAGGCCTAGAAAACAATCAGCCACAAGGGAAGGGAAAAAATGGTGAGGAGAGTGTAAGGATCATAACACTAATATAAACACTGAAGCAAGACAAAGCAGAGGAGTTACGAGCATACTCACCTCTTTGCCAGAAACCTGCAGGGAGAAGGCTAGCAGCTTCCAAGAGAACAACTTCTGTCTGAATGTTCTGCATGGGCTGGGATTTGAGGTAGATGCCTGACACAAAGCAACTGCATTTCAAGCTGCTGCCCTCCAATTAGGCAACTGGCCACCTTCCTTACAGTAAGTAAAGGAGTGGCAAAAAGTACTAAGAGAGAGAAAATAAAGACAGAGATTAAACAACTGTAAGACTTTGATTTGCTGTACTGAAAAAAGCACACATTTTTCTTTTTTACCTCCCATAAAAAATATAGTTGCCCAGGGAATAAGAGAATTTCCTCATAATTGTACTCAGGTCTTGACTGAGTAGTTAAAAGGTCAGGAATTTGCCTTAAAAGCCATTAGTGGAGAACTGATCTGAACAGAAATATTTAAGTATATTTATGAATTAAAATTCATTAAAAGAAATTCCTCCATTGTTTCCTCATTCCATTATCTCTAATGTCACTGAAGTTCTGCCATGAGAGGACATGTTTCTAAGGGTTTTTTTTCCACAGGCACTTACTTTCTGTCCCAACGTGGTCTCTTCTCCTCAATCACTCCAAGCATTTTCTCTCTGTACCCTAAATATCATGCTCCAACTGGTTGGTTTCACCCTCCCTGAGCAGTGGGTCCCTCAGCTGATGCTGCATTCACACCTTTCCCTGTCTCCTGCAGCCGGCACAGCTATGCCCTGCTGCCCAAATCACTCAAACACTTCACACGCACAGCAATCACCTTTCTACAGAGTGACACCCAACTGCGTCATGTGGAACCATGAAATCCAGGAATTGCACATGAAATTCAGCAACAGAGTGATCAGAAGAGTACTGCATGTTCATCCAAAACAGAACTGATCGAAGCAAGGTGCCATTCAAACAAGGACAGGTGAAAGCTGAGCTATGTACACTAAATGTATTGTCATGGGGATTGGAGGCCCTGCTTGTTAAAAGTCCTACTACTCAATTTAAAGAACAATTGAGTAGCCTTTTCACCTCTGACAGAGTCTGCTTCTTGTCTGCCAGCTGTCATATTGTGCCTATCTGAGGGAGCTTTTATACTTGGAGATCACAAAATATACTTCTGATGAGCTCTTTTTGCCTTCCTAACCAGATAGATTATATTATGCTGAAGATATTTTCAGACATGTTCTCAAGTTAAAAAGAAATCCCATACTCCAGAGGGAAGATCCACCTTAAAAGTGAAGCTGCATAAATGCTGCATATCTTTCCCCCAAAACCACATATTGTGGTTCTGCTGCAGAACTCATTGTGGTATGTCTGTACGAGTTGTTTTTGCTTCCATAATTACGAACGACACATGTGTTCAGCTTAAGAGAAAAAAAAGTGTCAGGCTTTCCCCTCAGTCTGTAGTACATAAATGCTTTATGAACAACATGTACTTCCAGTGGAGTAGAAAAGGTTTGTGGGTCCTCAGCACACAAGAATCTCATCACCAAAATACACAACCCACATGTCTTAGACAAGCCATGGAACTCATAATGTATTAAAACTGTGTGTGATTTTACCAAAAAACAGTGGAGGCATGCTTTTGTACTCAGTAGCTTCAGTGGGGCAACTAGACATGTTTTTAACACCTCCACAACTGGATGATTACTCAAGGAGGGTGAAAAGTTTATTACAATATAAACAAGGACAAATATTACCTGTTTGAAAACCGACACAAACAATATCACGAACTTCAGCTACATCTCATGTAAGACGAAAACTCATCCAAAAGCTGGTCCCAGGCTTGTAGGGTGCTCCATGCAGATGGCAAGGTGGCCATACAAAGCTATTGAGGTCTACAGAGGAAGAGGACTCATCAAATCGTGCATCCATATATTCTTTCAAAGCAACTCCAAAGGCAAAGCTTGAGTACTGCTATATAAACTCATTGTCAGGCAAGTCATGAAGACAACAATGAAACACCAAAAGAGAGTAAGAATGTCTTCTGCTGCATCTTCCAACAGCACAAATCCTCTCCAAGTCAGGTTAAAGTTAGAAATGAAGGAATTACCAAGAAAATGGCTGTGTTACAATTATTTATATCCATGCTGAGAAGAAAAGCAGAGTGTCAGTACTATCTGTATTACTAAATTATTGCCCAAAGCATATCAGCTGTATTCATCAGGATGCAGGAAGCTCCTTGCCCAGTCTTGTTCTCTGTGTAAAGAGTCACATTTTCCAAGAAATCTTATTTCATTCTTCAACAAGAGAGGCAGAATACTACCCACAAAACAGTCCATTTGTTGGCATAGTCTTGTAGCAGGCAAGCATTTGAAATTGTTAACTCTTCAAAAATGTGCTTTACCCAGGCATCTGATATCACAGGTGAATGCTTTCACAGCTATGCAGCTCTGTTAAATGGAGGCAGAATTCAAAACTTCAACGTTTTTTAGAAAGGTTTGCCGGAGTCCCTGTGTTTTACACGTAACACAACACTTCTGATAAATGTGAAAAGCAGGTACATCAGGCAAGCTGGCCACAAACTTCCATATTTTTGGTTTGTGATGAATTTTAGGTGGGAGAGAGCTGCTAAAAGTGGAGTGGTTAGTACTGCAGAAGGTCTGGGAGTTTCATCACTGAAAATGCATTTGAGTTCTCAAATTCCAGGTCAGGGTGCCTTCCAACCACAAGCCCAGAATGCCTTCCAACCACAGAAACACACCAGCAAACAGCTGCAATAAAAATTATTTGTCTGGACAATCAGGGAACTGTCTCCTAAGGCTATGATGCTAAATTTGGATGCAGCAGTGGAGAATTTTGCACAAGAAAACAAAATTCACTACAGTTTTGCAGATGCAGAATAAGACAGGCTTTAGGCAGGATTCTTTTCCTAGTCTTAAGAACAAAAGTCCTTTTGTAGGCTTGGGTTGTTATAATTTAATTATTTGGTCCTGTATAAAAGATATGTCTGGTATTCCTTCACCTCTTCCAGTGCCTCAGAAAGGATTCACATGAGTGATTACGTTGCATTACACTCAGCCAGGCCTACCTGGCTGGGTGGGTGCAGGCAGCTGGCTCTTCACCTTTTAAAAAGAAGCAGTAGGCTTTTAATAGCTGATAGCCCATTTACTGGCTTGCTTCTTTGCATTGCTGAACTATTTTGTCCTTTTAAGGGGTTTTTGTGGACCTAAATGAAAAGGAAACTGCCGGAATTCCCACCCCTATGTGCTGGAAATGGGCAACATTCAGGAAACCAATTCTGCTGGAAAAGTTCGGAGACAATCCATAGTCCTTCCAGATCATAGTTGAAGCTCCTGGTTTGATTTTTGTACACTTGATGGGTTGAACTGAAGTTATCTGAAAAGCGGTCTGTGGCACAGGCCAATCTTGAAAATATTAACTAACAGCCATGGTTTTGGCTTGATAAATGTTTAGATAACCTTCAAGGCTTTTGATGATAATCCTTACAGGCTAAAACTGGGAATAAGGCATTTCATGGCTTCACACCTTATGTTGTCACACCAGTTAATTGCGCTCATCACAGGATAGACAGAGAAGGATGGTTTATTTAAATCCCCTAGGGCCCTTAGCTCCTTCATTGCCTACATTGCTTCACCACTTACACTTGAAATTCTTGTAGGAGACTGGAGGACTGCATGAAGAACCAAAACAAATTAAGCACTGTGTGAAACAGGGAAGGTAGAGTGGAAATATCAGATAAGACAGTCCCACTATACTTTTGACCAAGAGTGAAGGAGCTTGTTACACCCCATCAGGACAGCAATTTGTTCATTTGGCCCAAGCTGCCACTTTTTAATTTCTTTTTTATTTATCTCATAGTAATTGGCATTCATGCTTGGGTTTTAATTAGTTTTCCATTATTTCCAAAAGCTTTACCATGAAGGGGTAAATCCTGTTGGAAAAAGCCTCATACAGTGGATAGTGCTGGTATTCTCTGTGAACCACTGGTCTGTAGGTGTGAGAGGGTCACATGAATAAGGGAAATTCAATCATGTCTATATAAAATAATCATAGACTCATAGAACAATTTGGGTTGAAAGGGACCTTGATTATCATCCAGATCCAACTTCCCTGCCATGAGCAGGAACACCTTCCATTAGATCAGGTTGCTCAGTATGTAATGTATATAATACATATATAAAAACAAACGTATGCCTGATCTATACGTGCATTTTGTTAAATCCCATGTCCATGTAAAGGGATAACCAGCCTGACACACTCTTTCCCTCCAAATAACCTGGCCTTTACATGAACAAAGAGGTCACATGTGAGGCAAACAGGAGACAGAGCTGGCTCCAAGAGGCAATCAAGAATCAGCCATTGTATCTTTTTTCCTTCAAATCAGGTTTTAGAAGACTGTTTATAATGAGTTTATTCACATAAGTGTCTGTTTCCTCACTCACATTCCAGTCATCTGTGGTACAATTAAATACATGAAATAAGAGAGCTTTCCCTGGACAATACTAAATTACTCTTTTCTGCAAAGAAAAGTTGTTTTGTAGAAATTCACGATAAAGGCAAAGCTGTTGATCTACATAGGCAGAAAGACATATCATGCCAAGTTTCATTTATGTATGTTTTTGTTTTTTCAATGTGTTGTCAAGCACCCTGCAGCACAGTTCAGTGATAGCGGGTAGTGTTTGAATGAGTGGGTAAAGGATGTCAAACTGAGTACAAGAATGAAAGCATTGGCCTTCAATATGGAAGGTCTGGTTGATTTAAAAGTTAATTCAATGATATAAGCCTTCACTCAGCTGGTTTGTTCAAAGTATACAAGCAGATTTTTTTCTCTACTTTTTTACCTCCTTGTCTTTTGACAAGCGTGTTGCAGGCCTCAGGCATCTGTTCACAGGCTTTCTTTTTCTTGCTGTGGAGAAAAAGCTTCTCACCTGTCTGAAAGATGGAGTTAAGACACCACACCGCTCTCATTAGTTGTGAAAGAGTTTTTTTGCTTCCTTTTGGTTCTGGGCATGCCTTTTTTTGTGTCACTCATGCCTCCTAAACCTCCCCCAGCTACATCACCTCAGGACACTCACAGCCTGGTACAGCAAGTTGTGAGATGCTCAGCATTTGCTTCTGATCAGTGCTGGTCCTCTGTGAGCCAGCTGCTGCGCCGTGAGGAGGATGGGGTGGGCAAGAAGTAGGGATGGGAACTCTGGCTGCTTGGGAGTTAAACCAATGAGCTCCTCCTTGACCTTGTTTCCAGCCCACTGGCCTGCAGAATGACAGTCTGGAGGTCACTTGCTGGTCTAGATCCCCAGCTGGGCTTGTTATGACACCTAGCTGAGAGCTGAGGCTGTCTCATCCTGTTATAATTGGATCAGTCTTCTGGCTTCTCTGGACAATGGAGGAGTTTTGTAACATTCGTGTGCGTATCCAATACTGTATGGACTTGTCTTGTATGGACTTGTCACAACTGAAGTGACATAGTCATGTAAAAAAAAAAAAAAAGAAAAGAAAAAGAATTAATCTTCCAGATCCTGCAGGATAAAAGTGGCTTTCTTCAATCAATCTTCATTTGACAGTGGTGCAATTATGGATTATTCACCACGATCCAGTCTACTACTCAATAGCACAGGAATTGTGAAGGTGCCTGGCACTAGTAAATTAGATAACAAAGAGGGTGATTTGTCATTATTACAGATCATTAGTTCTTTTCATGTTTAAATTTGCCCTTTCCAAAGACAGACTTCTTTTGGGTATCTGGTAGATACAATATGCTTCAGTTACAACCCAGCTGGTCTGTTAGTTATTGCACTGGATTGATTCTGCCCTCTCCCAGAAAACAGCATTAAAAGTTATATCAAGTGTGAGCAAAGAAAGCAAGGCACAACTGGACAAATAAGTCTTTGCCAATAGAGGGATTGTAAGGTTGGGAACTTCTATTGGTAGCCAAAATGTGAAAAGCACAGTTCTTTCACCTGTTCCTGTGACTGACAAATCCTCTGTTCTGCAGCTCTTTAAGAAAAGAGATCCCTTAACGGGGAATACGTAAAACTCCCGGGGGTCTGACTGAACTGTCTGAGCTGGACCACTTGGAACTGATGGCATCCTAAAATCCTTTTCCTTGAAGGCGGGAAAGTGTTACTGTGCTGCCCTCTAATGCTCATAGCCTTGCATTCACTCATGGATGGAGAGGTTTGAGGTTAGTGTCACTTAATAAGCAAACCACTGGTTTTTGTCTTCTCTCATCACATAAAATTGGAAAAACCAAGGCTTTATACTAAATTCAGTGTCACTTTTCCTGTGCAAGCACACTTGTTATTATGCAGTGAAAGCATGAATTATGTAGTGCTTTGGGGTGGTAATCCAATTTGTGGATATTTTATTTAAAGTGTGCCACGAGTGAATTGTCCCACTGTGATATATTGATAGGCCCTAGGCTAGTACTGTCACTGAGAGGTAAGATAAGGCAACTCAACAAAACTGGAAAAAATAGGGGAACTATCCTTTTACAAAATCATGATAGACATGTTAGGTTCCTGTGCCTTTAAATTTTAGAACATGTAGAAATGATGTTCTGTGGTCTATTTTATCTTGCAGAACCATTTCACAGGATCACTTAATCTTTTTCAGGAGCTTTCCTGTCCTGAGTTTCTTATTGTTCTCCCTCTGCATCACCTAAAACCCTGTCAAAACTTAGAACTGCTGTCCTAATCCAAGACTGAACACCTGAGCTTTGTGCTGTCATACCTCCCATTTTGCACTTAAATAGATGCCAGCAGATCTCCTCTTCTTCCTTGCAAAGAGATGCAGAAAAGAGGGAGGTAGAAGTGGTCAGGAGCTCCAATTTAAGGCTCAATCGCATTCAGGCCCCTTTTATCTTCAAAACTTGACCTTGAAGTCTGAGAGGTACAGCAGCAGCCACACAATTATTACCAGGATTCAGGCAGGAGGAGGAAGAAGAGGGAGGGTCGGGAAGCAAGCAGACACATCTCCACAGAAGCCCAGTGAGGGTCAGGATCTAAACTAGCTTATCAAGCTGCATAAATATTAATCATACCATTTAAGACTATATTCTGCTCCATCTGCAGAGTTTCACTGTAAGAGGTGTCTCTAATAGGGCATGATGTCTCCAAACGCCTTTTATTAATAATTAAAACACTATATCTCAAATTACCAACTGGTTCATGGAAGATAATGCTGTGTTGGCAGTGTCAGGCAGGGGAGATCCTAGTGCATAATGCCGAGGTGAAGGGGTTAGGTATGCAGCCTTCTGCCTTTCTCTTCATTATTTACATTTCAGTGCTTCCTAAAAGCCATGAGAACGTGCCCTTCTTGTGCTAGGCTCCTGTTCCACACCTCTTTTGCCCATCTTGAAAATGACAATGCTTTCATTTGTCAAGATCTTTGAGGCCTACCAATGAAAAGTGTCATAGATGAGCTGCCCTGAAAAAGAACTTGTCTGCCCAAGAACTTGTTTGTTAGAATATACCAATAGAGTTGATAAATGTTAGCACCAACAATTTTTTCTCTGCCTGTGGCCTTAGACTGTCACAGAAAAGCTCTCTCCAGGTTCTGGAAAAAGAAAATATGCACTAAGGAAAGGAAATACACATTTAGTAAATCCTTTCTGCCAAAGGAGGAACGGGAGAAAATGTGGCACAGTGATTCAGCAGAGCTTCTGCAAGGAGTGCTGAAAGGCACTAGCAAGACTCAGGTGGTGATGGTGGAACAGTGTCAGTGTCATGGACAAATGGGTGGAAAGGGAGAAGGATGAAACATCAGCTCATGACATGGCTTGTAGCACACAGGAATGTGCGTGTGGCCAACAACCACCCCCCTTCAGGGATCTCAGCTGCAGGAAATGAAAGCAGAGTAGCAATAAACAGAGAAGATGCAACCAATCCAGATACAAAATTTTATTTGTGAGCTTGTGCTTCTTTTTCCGTTGGAGGTGAATTTGCATCTGGCAACAGGCATTAAAGTGTGCACAAAGGTAGGTCCATGTCTCCTGGTCTGCCACAACAATAAAGTGCAGGAAATGAAGTAGAAACAGACAGGATTGAGACTGCACAATGCAAAAGGGACACTGAAACAAAAATGTCCATGGAAATAATGATCCAAGCTTTATGATTAACATGGTGAAATCCATACTCTACCAAGATTATATGTTTAGCTATGGATGTGGTGAAACTGAAGCGACCAGGACTCTTCTGGAGTGTGGTATTAGACCTTGAAATTACTTTTTTTGGCCATTTGTGATGTCCTTGGATCACTCTCTGCTGTACTTTTCATCCAAAAATGAGCAAAGCACCTTGTGAATGCATTTGTGAGCACCTGTAGCTCTGGCCATACTTACATCACCGCAAGCAGGTCTTGCATCCAGTAGTGTATGAATTTCCTTGTGTCAGAAATCTCTTTTTGTGTCTAGAATGGTGTAAAAGGATTTCAGAACTTAGCTCACATCATCTGCAAAACAATGTCACCCACATTTTTAATTACTATGCAGATTAACCTTACATGGGGACAGGGGAGGAGAATCGCTGATCAGAAGAGTTGAAGTTGCCAATGAAGCTTGTAGTGAGCTACTCAATTTTTCCAGACTTGGGAAGTTACTTGTTCTCATCTGCTCTAGCCATAAGATTACTTTAATTCTAAAAGGAACCTGGATGCCAGATTTATTAGTTAACAAATCTGGAAGAAGTAAAAGAAATCCCTCAGAAGCAGATGTTGGTGAGATTGCTTAGAAAAAGGTTTGTATAGTACAATAAGGCACTCACAGGAATGGAGATGAACCTTTTGTTTCCTTTTTGGTAACTTTTAGCACCCATTACCTTCTTCACTTCCCCTTTGTGCTCCTTTTGTCATTGTTTTCTAATTCCATTTTCTCATGATAGCTGATTCACAGGAGACACTTAATCTTCTGGCTAGGTGGTGTAATTCTGTGAAAAAGAGTTAGATAGCTAAACTGAGGGACAAGAGAATAAAGGGACATGCCTGAAGTCACACAATAGGTTAATGGCTAATCACAGTTTGAATCCAGGAACTTCTCATTATTAGACTTTTTCTGCAATCGACTGTGTTGTCTCCTGGAACTCTGAAGTGCTATAATATCACTTAAAAATTGATATAAGTGTAGCAAGGTGGAAATTAAAAATGTGGTCAGGAGAAAAAAATCGAGTTATTGGGAATCACTAACAAGTATCCAACACTGATCACTTCTTAAACAAACAGACTGGACTCTGATAGGATATATCTGACACCCTCAGAACAATTAATCAGCTCTCAGAAGTGGCAAGTGTCAGTAATAATATCTTACTTGTAGATCACTGAATATGCACTGAAGACTCTGCTTGTAATAAAATCTTTCTTGCTTTTGTTTCCTTGGTGGAATATGTTGGCACTTACTGCTCTGCTGGGAATGTTATTTGGGAGAAATTCAGGAAGAAGGCAAAGTACTGCTCTCCTTTACCTGTCTCCTTCCAATTAAACCTCCATAGATTTATGTATTAATAAAACAGCAGTTACACTTTCTTTTTTTCAGTTCAACTTTGCAGTTAAAAACCACTACTCCAAACATAATAGGTGCTGTCTGCAATTGCTTAAATTGGGCATAAACATTTATTGCCTCCTTAGCTAACAAATGCAACCTTGTTATTCAAAGGAATGAGGAAAATTCCACTCAAGGTCAAGTGACCTGATGTTTTCAGGCAGCCTCATTACCCACATTAGCACTGTAGAAGATGAGGCAGAACATCTGGTAGTGCCATAAAAAGGTAGAAATGTATGCATATTTTCTTTAGCTCTTCATGTCAACACTGAGCCTGTGCCTTCATTTTGGGTCAATGCTCTGAAAAACTGCTAGTCTCAGTGTTATAGATTAAGCTCAACAGGTTTCTTCGTCTCTGCAATTCCATATGTCCAAAACAAAACCATGGGGATACTGAAACTGTATCGTGCTGCTTGGTAGCACTATCAGATTCCAGGCAGAGATGGCCCAGCCAATCTGATATGGATTTTTTCTCATGTATCTGACACCTTTGAGGTAGCTCTTTATTGGAGAGCTATTGGCAATCCTCTGACATCATGTCCATCAGTGTCCATCCATCCATTTGCTCATACTGAAATGTATGAACTCATAATAAGGATGAGTTACAAACCTGAAAGAAAAGAGAATGGCTTTGCAGCATGGCAATTTCTACGCTCCTTTCTTGTGCCTTCTAATGAGTTTCTGCCCCGGTGTCTTTGCTTTCAGATTCTTTGGAAGGTGTGTAAGAGCAGCAGCATCTCACCAGTTCCTGCAGGAGCAACCCTCCTTAATTCATCTGAGGTGCACGAGTGCCATTTACAGAGCTCCTTGTTTCTTTGCCTGACTCCCATCATCATAAGAGTAATTCTGGATTGATTTTGCATCCATAGGTTATGATCACATGCTGACAGCCTCTCTGGTTTTGCATTTCTCCTAAAGTCTGACACATCTGAGGTGTGGAAGGAGGGAAGTGTAAGATCTGGCTCTACAACTCCTTGTCATTGCATGGAAACACTGCTGTTCAGAGTATCTTAGTATGAAACTTAGAAGAGGTTTCCCTCCCTTAGAAGCAGGGTTGCACTGCAGAAGAGTGGTGCTGGGCTGAAAAGCTGCCTGAATACATGTTCAGTACAGCCCATCTACACAGTGTGACTGCTTTTTATCCTATTAGCACTCCTCTTTGTTTCAGTACAGTGCAAATGTCTCTATTCAACACTCAGGGACTCCTGCTGCAGGTGCTGCAATCATCATAAACTGGACCTTTTGTGATCAAAAGATCCCAGAAACTCACTCGCTCCCAGAAGGACCAGAAATAAGGTGATGAAAACAGAAAACTATCCAAAGAGTTGCAGTGGGATATGTTATGTTGGTCTGGACTTTGATGTAGAAGGCAGCCAGGAAAAAGGGAAGCAACCAGGTGGGGCAGTGTCAAACATTAAACTGGTCCTCTCCCACTCCCACCCATTCCTTCCCTAACTGCATGTTTTCAGCTTAAATATAGAAGGGGCAGCAGGATCATTGTCCAGTGAAAATACTTCAGCCTCAGTCATCACAATGCTGCAACCAGGGATAATAAACATACATTTCTGGTGACTGTTTGGAAATTACTGCAGACAGGAGTCCAGGAAAAGTACCCAGGGATTAACAGTGGGCGATGCTGCCTTTTCTGAGGTGGCCTTAGTGGAGTTCCATGCAGAGATGTGAAACCAAGATAATCTAAACCCATCATTTCACTCCATATGTTGTATTGCCTTAGCACACTTTCTTGCCTCTATTTTAAAGTGCTTCAATTCAGAGTAATTTAAAACCTCATCAGTACTCACTAGAGGGTTGGGGTTTAGAACCTCAGTCAATTAAGTCCATGTGGATGAGTAATAGGAGTAAAAATCACAGTTTTCAGTGCAGAAAAAAAGAGAAAGAAAAAGAAGAAAAAAGATTCTATAGCCTTGCTATTCAAAAGCAATTATATTTTTAGTTACACAGAGAGACATTTTCAGACTTCTAATTGCTCCAAATCTGTCTGCTAAAGAGTCATTACATTCCATTTTAACCCCTCTCTGACACCAGGAACTAATGCTGTAATTGAACTGTGTCACCAGTGATCTCAGTTCAAAATCATTAGTGGAGTTGTTCTTTTTCATATTTGCTCTAACATTTCTGCTCATTGCTTACAGGCATGGGGCCAGATTTGCTACCAGCATATGTGGGTACAACACCACTGAGATCGGTGCTGTTGTGTCCAATTAGGCCTGTGATGAGGTTGGCCCTATGTGCTACGAGCTTTCATTAACTAATATATTCCCATTACAGACTGTGATCTGTTCACCCAACTACATCCTCTTAAACATGTGGCAATGCAGTAGAAAAAAATTCAGTAGGGACATGCTTTTGAATTCCTCACATTTTTTTGTTAGTATCAGAACCCCATCTTTGGGCAATTTCATATCCACACATGTAATTCTGATTTCACATGTAGACAACAAAAGAACTATATTTTTAAAGATCTTGGGTTGCACTGTGTGTATGTAAAGTACTCTGGGTTCATCTCCTTTCTCTCCACAGATCTTAATTGAAGAATGAAAGAAACTGAATCAGAATATCATGGTAAACATGTTAATAAGGTTCCACACAGTTTATGTGTTACAGGTTTTATTGCACTTATGAAAAAAGACATTAAATGTCAGGGATATTTCTAAATGCAGGTTTAGAGGGGGATATTTAACCGTAAACAGTTATTGGCAACTGATAATGAGGGTCCTATAACCATCAGTTAATTAAGATTCTAACCACACTTCTAGTTTAAACTTTGCCATAAAAATATGCTATGTACTATAATCTGGAACACAGATTTTAGCACAGCAGTGGTTTTTGTTTGTTTTGTTTTTAATTCCAAAAAATCATTCATCCATTTTATAGCTAAGAAAGACAAAGAGTAAGTTAGAAGTTTCCAAGCCCTCAATTATGATCTTACACAACTCATCTAAACTCAAGATTAATGCTTGCAAATACAATAACTCAATTTCATTCCCATGGTTTTTGACAGCTTAGAGCCCAGCATTTAGTTAGCAGGTTCTGGAGGGGTTTGCTGGTGCCAGTGTCCATCAAACTGGTTGATTCATAGCCTGCCTCACTCCTCCAAGCATGTGCAGGCCAGACAGATGTCATTATTTATGTCCTAACTTTACCTGTGCTCCTCTGATGGAGTGTGCACCATTTGGCTGTGTTAGCACTTACTGCAAAGCCCTCCTCAGTATAACTCTGGTTGGAGCACAGCCATACAACTAGCATTTACTGGTTCACACCTGATTAATGCAGAGCACATGAGGAGGTGGTTTGTGACCATTATACATGATTGTGTAGATAGCACCTGAGGAGAAAATGCTTTCTGGTCCAAACTGTGGCCCATGACATGTTGGATGGGTTATATTGAGATGAGCAGCCCCATTTCCATTTTTACCTGTCTGATATTAAAACCAGACACTCCAGGGACAGAAAACTGAGGTTGTATCTGGGCCAAGATCCTGGCTAGCTAGGTCACCTCTGTGACTGTGCCAACTGCAGTCAGCTTAGCATCCAGGGGAAGAGGAATGCCACGCGGCGACACACACAATGTCACATGTGCTTGCAACACTGCCATCAAAGGAAACACTCTTGTTTTCCCTTGACTCAGTCAGCCACCATCAGCCTTTCCCTCTCTGAAGAGAGAGCATCAGTGATAGTGGAGATGCACAGTGGTATGGAGTGGTGAATGGATCCTTCTTAAAAACAAACCAGAGGTGAGGAAAAAACAAAGGACAAAAAACCTCCCCAGCCATTTAACCTGCTTGGTTTCCCAGTCTTATTCCCTTCCAGCTACATCAACATTTTATAGCCTCATCCAAGATCTGATGCCAGTCCAGTGGGGGAGCAAATCAGAGGAGAGGGTAGAGTAATCTGCTATAACAACACTGCTGGCTGATGGCAATTTAATGTGTATAGGAAACTATGGCTTGAAAATTCAGGTGTGATGGTTTAGTGATGACCAGCATTACTCTGTAATCTGCTGTATTTGTTTGAGAACCAGGTTTTTGACTCAAGCTATGACCAATACATAACAGCATTAGGTCTGATTGACTTCACAGTCTTTGGACTGGTTCATCTTCAGCTTCTTTCTTTGAAGCTTAATAAGAGGTTTTATGTCCTTTTTACACAATTGTATATAAATTTACATTAGTTTTACTATTATTATATTACTACCAAATCCATAATATAATATTTTTTCAGTATTTACTTAGCATAAGACCTGAAAAATTACCTAAAAAAGCGAAATGAATTCACTAAGCACAAATGGAATTAAAAGACTATAAAACCTCCATACTCCCAGTTCCTTTCACTTTAGGTAGTCATTAGCCTCAGATTCTCTAAAGCACTCACTGCTGCTTCAGCTTAGCTCCCCAAGCCCAGCACCTGCCACATAAACACCCTTGGCCTTTTCATGGCGACTGGAGGACAGCTGTGGGAAACATTCCTAACAGCCCTACTGTACAGCAGGTCACAGAGCTGCTTCCCCCCCCACTTCCTTCACCCAAAAGGTAGCTTCCCCTCAGCCATACTGTATGCATCCAGATCATACAGGAGGCAAGACACCTGCATAAATGCCAATTATTCTTATTACCTGATGGAAAATAATCATTATCATTAAGTTTCCAAAATTAGGTTCCACATTAAGTCTTCCTGTGGTGCCCTTTATATTACATCATAGAGGTTTAATTCGCAACTAGTTTTACTTGCTTCTGTGGGATTATTTTATCACCTTAATGTTCCTCTAATAGACAGTATTTTTGGCATGTGAAAAGATGGGTGTGTATTGTAAACCAATTAGGCTTTATTTTAAAAAGAAACTGTGATAGGCTATGGGAAAACATCATGATGCAGTGAGAATTGCTTGAATTTCTTGATAATTCCTGCCATCAGAAACTGTTGTTTAGCCAATCTGCTAAACCATTGGAACTATTTTATTTTTAGATTATATAGCTCCTCCGCTAACCTTTTTCCTGCTCTGTAGAACTAATTACCGTTTCATACATTATTGTTCATACCTTCAATTTAAATCAAAAGATAGATTTATTCACTGATTCTTTCTAAAAGAAGAGAAGACAAAGACATGTGTGCCCTCAAACTAATATTATTCTGTGGAAAATTGTGTTTCACCCACCATCATATTTTAAAGAGTTAATTCCCATTTTGGCTGTGTTTTATTAATAGGCCACTGGAAGCTTATAAACACTTCAAGGCTTTTAAGATTGTGTTTTTGCAAAAATGATTAATTATGCAGTCTTACGGATTATGATGCCCTCTTTTCCATGGTTTCCGGACTTCTTGCTTGTTGTCATGTAGCTCCAACAGTTTGACGAATGCAAGAATATTGTTTTCCCTGTGTGTTCTAAAAGAAAGTGTGATTCTTTAAAAAGGACATATTACAAATTGAAAAGCTGCCATTCACACAGTCAGATTGTCCTGTGGTTTATATCATATATACTGCTCTACACTTCCTAAAGACTAGTTTAGCACTTGTGCAAGACCCCAGAATATCAGCTGCAGAGACTGACAAGCTTAAAGCCATCAGAGACAGTAGTAATCATCAAGACTGATTTTCCACACAGTACAGACCATATATGTTCTTTCACTATTGCTTCCAAAGGAGACAATTTTTCTTCCTGGAGCATAAGAGCTATTTTATCTCTTAGACAGCAAAGGGACAGTGTCACCTTCTACTGTGTCACCTCATCTTTTGACAAAACAACGTCTGAATAGTTCCTTTACTAAGTAATTCTTAGATTCTTTATGGACCATGAGAACTGGAGCTGACTAAATCTTGAAACAGGTATGTCTACTGGAGAATATAAATTTCAATTCTTAATTAATATAGACAGTGTGTCCCAGACCTCCAAACACAGACATATCTTTTCTACTGTCTTCCTGAGAATATTACAGTGAGTGAGTGAGTAGATTTATTCCCAGGAATATCACTGATTTTCTCAGTACACAGACACTGCAGAGAAATTACACTTTTGACTTAAATGCAAATTCCCACATCAGAAACCTGATAGAACAGGCCTGCTTTACTCTGCTGGGAGGGCATCCCTGCATTGCAAAGAAACTGTTTTACAAATGCAGGCAGAAGACGGGTGATATGCCGGGAATTGTGCATCAATGTTGCCTGTCTGCAGGGTGGTGTGAGGGCCAAGTGCATTCAGGAGCCCTGGGGCTTCTTCACTTCTTCTTCACCAGCAGAAAGATGTGCTGATTATGAAGAATCACATTTTGACCTGGCCTGTCCATCCATGTAGAGAAGCATGGTAGGGAGGTAGAGAAATCCTATTCCTTTGGGGATTTTTCTTGTTGCAGGAGACCAGAAATCTACATCCTGTGCAGTAAACAGGCAGACAGGGGTGCCCATTCCTCCTGTCTCTGATACAGTAGCAAGATCAACTGAGCTTGCATGGACAAGAAAATAGAAGAGCCTAGAAGGCAAAAATGACCTATCTCCTCTCTAGTCTAGGGCTGGGGGTGGAGTGGGTTGCTGTGACCTATAGTCTGGTGTGCACTTTTCACTCAGAACTGGACAGACACATGAAGCCTTTGCTCCAGGGACATTGGGAGCTGGAATTCTTCTCTGCCATGAATAGTTAGCATGGAAACAAACCATTTGCTTTGTTTCATGGCTAAAATTGAGCAGCTATGCCTGCCATCACTCTGTTAGAATCTGACATAGCAATTCTAAATCGTGCTTTGGCTTTTCTTTGTGCTTTTCATCCTTGTTCTTGATGGAGTTGGCACAGCTGATGAATTCTACCTTGCATGAAATTCAGGGAGCAGCATCAAGCCCATGTTACAGACAGGAGAGAGAGAACATTCTGTCCAAGAGCGTGCAGACCTGTGGCATATTTTACCTACACCCAAGGTGACAGAAGGATCTGCTGCAGTGCCATGGCAAATCACTGCTCTCCCAGCAGAATCTACTGCTCCTTCAGGCTCCTTCAGCTGCTCATGGAAAAGCTCCCCAATCCATTTCAGTCGAAACAATTGGGCCCTGCTTAGGAGGGCGATGAGTAAATCCCTGGTACCCCATCTGGATTCAAGTACATTCCTGAAAACAGCTCAGGCTGTTTTGCCTCTGGAAAGGATGGGTAGCTAGGAGGCAGGGTCGGACTGGTAACCTCTGCAGCTGGCACTGCTGCTGCAGCTGGAAAAAGGATGTGTGCTCACACAGTGACTTGCCCAGGGTCAGACTGTGGCATAAACAGACTTATAGTTGCTTTAGTTAATAAGGAGAAGACAAGCACAGAGAAGGCAGGAAAAAGTTCACAGCAGAAATTTGACAGTACAGTAAAAAGAGAAGAAACATGGGAAACAAAGGGGAATAACAGTTTATTATAATAAATTCCTTTATTCAATATTAGACGAAAGTGCATTTTCTGTCATTCTTCACTTTTTGCAACAAATTCCGTACACAAACAACTCCTAGTTTTATGAGGCAGCAACCAAAAAATCCTTTCCCCAAACTGTTAGACTGTGATAATTAAAACTGCTTTTGAAGAGACTGGATTTGAACCACTGCATGACAGGAAGAGAGCATTATGCAGCACCCTGTGCTCCCTCTGCATCATACAGCCTTTCTGTTGCAATGAACTCTCTAAAAATGAAAGTTAAATCACATCAGACAAACACATAATGAGCTTGTGCTGCAATGTTTAATAAGTTAATCAAGTATGTTAATGACACATATTTACAAGAAAGGACTTTGACTCAAAATCAAGTCAGGAAACAACAAAGGCTAGTAATAAGAACAGCTTTGCATTGACAAAGTCCAGATGAATATGAGATAATTTGGGCTTCAAAAAGAGAACAGAGAATCTGGTAATAGATGGAGCTATGAAGAAGAGCTGAATTTCACAGCATATCCAATTACAAAAGTCATTACTGATGGGAATAGCAAAACAACTTGTCTACAGGGTATGAGTGGAACTCAGTGGATTAAATTGTTTAAATCTGCACCACATTTCATATTTATTTTTAAAAGTGACTTGATATGTGGAATCTGAATCCCAAACTCTTGGAACATCTGGAATGTCTCAGGTTTTTGGTTGGTTCATTAGAAATTAAGGCAGTGGTGAGTTTTGGGTTTCAAACATTGTTTCCCCCTTTACAACATAAAGCATGTTTGGAGTCACTTGGATTGAAGTTTCTGTTTTTCTGGTCAATTCTCATGTCTTTAAGAATAAAATGACTGGAGTAGAATCATGTAATTGTGAAAGCACCCATTTTAAATAATGTGATGGGTTGACCCTGTCTGGATGCCAGATGCCCCCCAAGGATACCCTATCACTTCCCTCCTCAGCTGGGAGAGGGAGAGAAAATATAATGAGAGGCTCATGGCTCAAGGTAAGTATCGGGAGAGATCACTCCCCAGTTACCATCACTGATAAGAGATTCACCTTGGGGAAATTAACTGAATTTGCTACTAGTCAAAGCAGAGCAGGATAATGAGAGGTAAAACCAAATCTTAAAACACCAACAGTCACTACCATGATCACTGATGAGCTCAGCCTCAGTCAGCCGTGGATTCGTCTTGGAGCCAGCTCACATTGGCTCTGTTGGGCATGTGGGAAGATGGAACAGGGCCTTAAATGTGTATTTAAAGTATCTCTGTTCCCTTTTCTAAAATCTTTTGCTTCCTTAAGTTTACTCAAGGGTAATAATTCAAACTTGGAATTCAATTGTGCTTAATCACTTTAAATTTTTTTCATAATATGTCTATTTTCTTGCAGAACTACATGTGTTTTAATTTAGTAATCTGGTTTTGTTTTGCAGGATTTGTCCATAAATATCCATTAAACATCCTGTCCCAGAATGGAGGCTATTCTTAAGGAATGTGCTCTTGGCTATTTAAGCTTTGTGATTGGTTAACTGAATGGTAGACACTGTTTCCGCTCCCTTTTTGAAGAGCAGAAATGTAATTTAGCTAGTAAGGAGTAAGAGAGCTCTTTGGATACCCAGCATTATCTGTGCTTGAGTACCTAACACTGATTTATTTTTCAAGGTAAACACTTTTTAGCAAAGTGTGATTGTGAACTGCCTAATGTTTTATGTCTGAAATTCAACTTTACTTGTATTAAGGGGCTGCACTAACAGCTTCATCAGAAAGCTGAACATTGTGATGAAGGATGAAAAACATTGTGACAGTGCTTGAATGGTTAATAATGTTTTTCTCTAGTAAACTTCATAACCCAGATGTTAAAACCAGTTGGAGCTCTCTATGATGACCCTTGTTAACTCATTATGTGTCATCAGCAGTGGCTTTCAAATGGCAGCTTCACAAAATCCCACTGAAGACCAGAGGCCAGCAGGACAGATCATCTGTCTCTGAAAGGTTTTGGTTGGGCTGCTTTGACTGCCAGAATTCAGCCTGCCTCAGACCCCAGCAGAGAGGGAGACTGCAAGCGAGTGCATAAAACGAACAGAAGCTTTTCTGGTGCTGCTTCTCTCTTCCTTTGTTTCTTTCCTGTTCTCATCTCGAGGCCTACTTTCACTTGGTCCTTCTGACAGCTGCACTTTTGCCTCCCAGTTCCTCCCTCATCAGTTGTTCTGCTTTTTAGAATAAAACACAGACTAGGTGGCAAGGAGATGTTTTGTGGACTGCAGTGAATATTTTTTTCTTTCAGGGTTAACCTCTGCGCACACTGAAGTTTTCCTGTATTGTTCTTGCCTTTTTCTTTTTTTTTTTTTTTAGTTTCTGTACACTGAAAAGCTTAGGCTCAAAGTGCATTTTTCTCTCATCTCTTACAGTGGGAAAAAAAAGCAGCTGTGCCATAGCTTTAGTTTTTAAATTTCTTCTAATTGTTGGAAGAATTATTTTTCTTCCACTACAGCAGACTGTCTATATCTAGCTAAGAAATAATGGAAAATAATAAAAAAGCAGTTAATGCTTTGAATATTAGTGTGAGGCATGCACTTCATCCCAAGTCTTTTCTGCTCATCATATTCTCCTGTTTAGTCCCTGTTATTGTTCACTCAGCATTTTATAATGACAGGCATATAAACGTTATAGAACCGTGCAGCTGGAGCATGCCTGAATGCAAATTACCTCACACAGGAAATTGTGTTGCTCAGTACCTGAAAATAAAAATCCAGATAATGAACATGGAGATTCTTTGGATGTGAGTGGAATTACACTAATTTACAGCAGCTAAGGATTTGCTTATGCATATACCTCAACACGCAGGTGGAAACCAGCTTGTCCTATTCATAACTGGCATCTTTCTTGGCACAACTCCTCTCACCAGCCCTGCAAAATTAGATGTAAATTTCCCCTCTTCCCTCAAGACTGAAATACTGGGGCTTGAGGGACTTGACTTGGACATGATTTAGGTATAAAATGGTTTTAAGTGCACAGATATGTCAATCCAGCACAAAGGTTAAATTTCTTCAGGGAGAGAAATCTCTACAGTCTTGTCCCTGTCCTTGGACTGATGTGTCCTCCAGATAAAATGTCAGACAGTTCAGGAGGCAAGGAGCAGATTTAGAAAATTGTAATGAAGGGAAGACAGGATCTTTGGCAAGGAGCTGATGCAGTGTAGCTACCAGAGAAAGCAAGTCAGTTGAAGTATGATGACAGAAACTGAGTCCTTCCCTGTAATTCCTTTCTCTCCTTGTCCTTTACAAAATTTAAAAGGGTTTATTATATCCCCATGATGACTAATAGAAGCAGACCTAAAATTAATTAAATATACACAGTCCTTTCATAAAGAAAACGAGTTTTGCACTAAAATCTCACAAATGCTTACTGTTTTGGATATGGCAAATTATAGGAACAAATACTATAGAGAGAATAGGTTGGGCTAAAGTTCCAATATGGTAATTTTGCTTGCACCAAATATGTGCTTTGTTTTAATTGCTGCTTTGTGAAAAACTCCAGTTGCCTCACATACTGTACAAGCTTTAAGGAGGGATTTGTAGTGTTTCTTGCCCTTCCATTTTCCTCATGGAAAATGTTGATCTGTCTGCCTGAAGAGCCATTGAGATTCTGAATCAAGGCAAGGAAGGAACTGAGAATACCCCTGCCTCACATCTTGAGTGGCTGTTTACACTTCAACAGGAGCAGACCAAATCAAAATGACACTTTTGGATACTTTGTGTTATGCAAATGGTTCCACAAGGGGTAATACCCGCAAACAATGAGGTCCAAAGTCCCGCAGAAAAAGACTTGCACAGTAATTAAATGTGAACTGAGTGAAAGATTGCTGTTAATTCATAGGGCCAAGGGCTAAATGTCTTCATTTTGCAGCATGTGGAGGAACATTCAGGAATGAGGCAACCACTTAGAGCAAAACACAGCCTTCACATAAACCTTTAAAGACATTGCACAAGCACTTGGAATGAAAGAACTATGTGATAGTTAAATATATCATCCTATCATCACACAAAAACATTCTCACACCTTTAATATAAAATGAGTGGAGATGTCTCCAAATGATAGGTATGAATTCTTCTGTACTGAATACCAGGAGTGTTATCATCCTTGGCTCATTATCGCCACAATGAAAAGCATGTTGTACACAAACTAACACACAGAGGAGAGTTCTGCTGCATGTTGGGAAACCTGCTATCTGTCACCACCTGCCCCCCCCACCCCATGCATGCCCCCATCTTATTTTATTTTTGTAAGTTTTGTCAAAAAACATAAATTCATCCATTGTTTAAGAAGGATTTTGTATGTAAAGAAACCATAATTAAATTCAGAAGCTACCTGATAATACAGACAACCAGTATCCAAGTAATATCTCATTTATCCAAAAATGTAGCAGAAGACTAACTAGAAAAATATTTTAAAAGCTTTTCAAAACATAATATTCAGCACTCTATAAATACAATTCATGACATTCCTCCATCTGAGTTGAAAACCTGCCTGAAAGTTCAGCTGGACCATTGCTATTCCTTCCCCAAACAGACCTGAGACAAAAGTGAGCTAGGGGAAAAAAGGAAAAGCCTATGCAATTGTGCTCTTGAATGTCTGGCTGGGTTTCTTGGTAACGTGACATCAGTGGTTGTTGGGATCTGATGCGAGGAACGGACTACTGCACACCAATATGAAGCTCAGATAGCCAGTTTATTGCTCAAATTAGCATTTATTTATACTAAAATTACTACCGTACATGTGATCATGCGAATGATTAGACACTTTTCATTGGCTGCGTGCTTGTGTCCACTCGCTCGTTCTGATGTTCTGATTGGTCAGAAGTTCTGACGTCTTTATCTTGCTTGTCTTTGGGATGTTGTGATTTCTTCTTTATTCTCATAAAGTCAGCATCCTTGCTTATTGCAACTTCTCTCCTATTCCCATATAATCAGCATTCCTGTTGTCCTTTGGATGTTATAACTTCCCTATTCCCACTTTTTCTGCATTCTTTTTAACACTACTTTGTTCCTACATAATCAATCATTTTTCTTAACCACAGTTGTCCTTCTACTGATTCTCATGGGAATGAACGATAATATTTCTAAGGCCCATGCCCCAACAAGCGGGGTGAACATGTTTGTTTTAAATTCCTTGAGTGGTCTCTAAGTGAAAAGTGCAGAAAAGTCAGTGTAGCACAAAACTAATAGTGGTTCTATTGCTACTTTTGTCCTTATTAGCTCCCTAACAGAAAGAAACTGCCACCTCCACCTCAACGAAGAGCAAGAGAGCAGCAGAGTATCTTTCTGATCTTGTCCTCCATGACACATTCATGAATTTGGCTTATTTCAGAAGACTCCTTGAGTTATACTATACTAGACACCAAGACTCTTCAGCTGACTTTGGGTGAACTGTGTATCATCATAGAATCATAGATTTTTTTAATTTGGAAAAGACTTCTAAGATCATGAAGTCCAATTTTTAACCCAGTGCTGCCCAGTCCACCACTAAATTATATCCCCAAGTGCCACATCTACACATCATTTAAATATCACCAGGGATGGTGACTCAACCACTTCCCTGGGCAGCCTGTTCCAATGACTGATAATCTTTTTGGTAGAAGGAATTTTTCCTAATATTTAATCTAAACCTTCCCTGGTGAAACTTGAGGCCATTTTTCTTGTCCTATTGTTTGTTCCCTGGGAGAAGAGCAATACCCACCTAACTACAGCCTCTTTCAGGCAGTTGTAGAGAGTGATAAGGTCTCCCCTGACCCTCCCCCTGAAGTCCTTTTTCACCAGGAAGCTTTCCAGACACTGCCCCCAGCATCTAGTGCTGCATGGAGCTGTTGTGACCCCAGGGCAGGACCCAGCACTTGGCCTTGTTGAACCTCAAGTCATCAATCCAGCCTGTCCAAATCCCTCTGTAGAGCCTTCCTGCTTTCCAGCAGATCAGCACTCCTGTCTAGTTTGGTGTCATCTACAAACTGATTGCAGGTACACTTGATCCTTTTGGCCAGATCATTGACAAAGATATTAAACAGGATTGGCCCCAATGCTGAGCCCTGGGGAGCACCACTGGTGGCCATCTGCCAACCGGATGTGACTCCTTTCTCCACCATTCTCTGGGCTTGGCCATCCAACAGTTTTATACACAGTGAAGAGTATGTCCATTAAATCCATGGGCAGCCGGTTTGTCCAGGAGAATGCTGTGGAAAATGGTGTCAAAGGCTTTACTAAAGTCCAGGTAGACACCATCCACAGCCTTTCCTTCATCCACTAATTTGCCTTATAGAAGGAACCTGCCTCTCATAAACTAACACCATCTGGGCCTGATCCACTGGTTTTTCTGTGTGTGCTGCTTGACGGTACTCAGGGTGATCTGTCCTGTGACATTTCCTGGCACTGAGATCAGAGTGTAGTTCCCCAGATCTTCCAGTCATTCTTGTAGTTGTATATTATACTGTAATTTAGTGTATTGAAAAGTGCATTTATTTCAAGTTCTATAAGGTCAGCAGAGGAAGACATTATTAAACAAAATTGAAGAGTGGTATGAAAAAATGGCATGTTTTAGGGTTCTGCTCTGGTCCTGTTAATGTTTAAATACAAATTGTGGTTGATAACAAGAGCAACCATGTGTCTAAGATGAGTGGGTGGTCATAGGGAGAGTAGCAAGGCCCATTGCAACATCAAAGCTGATGTACCCTCATCCTTGGGGAACTTTGAGGAATGTGAAGTCAGAAATGTGAATGTGGGGTTTTTGTCCTGGGTGCCATCAAATTCCTGTTCTGTTTCACTTGATTGAATGGGATCTGCACCAGGGACTTCCTATGCTCCTGCCTAATCAGGTGAAAACACAGTGAAAGATGTGACTAGCCATCTGTAGGGAGCAATTTCTGGGCTACAGACAGGAGTACACATTTACCTTGCTATAAACTAATTCAGTCCGGGATTCATCACCCTTCCTGAGGCACTGCTTCAAAATTCACTGTGATGGATTATATATGCCATTACCAAAAACATCTGAGAACATGTCTCTGTGGGCTATATTTATCAGCACAAATACAGATATTCTTTGTTAAAATGGATCTTATGCCCAGTCTTGGTAGAAGTAAGGGTGATTGCTGCAGTCTCTTGAGTTTTTAGAGGCTTTCATAGTGGGATTGCAAGGAAGCTCAGGAATGAAAGTTTCATTGCCTTTATTATTGTTGGTGGTGGTGGTATTATTATTTTATTTCTTAATTATTTTTTCCAGCTGATAAAAGAGGCATAGGCCAGTGACAATAGGTGTTCAATGACACCAAATGTGAAATGAGCCCAGCTCAATCAGTCACAGAATGGTTGATGGTTGGTCCAGATGGTAGAAAAAACAGGAGGAAAGGATCTACCACCCACTGGGGAGACATAAAGAGAAGAGAAGAAAGAAGCCTAATGGGTGCAAAGAATAGGCTGAATTCAAGAGAAGGTGGTCTTACTGTGACATAGTTGGGTAAGAGAAAAGGTTATGACTGACTGGAAGATTAAGTGATGTGCAGAAGTTCTCAAGCAACCTCTTTCCACATAAAACACAGGTTTTGGTTTATCCTGTTCTTTGTGCTGGGGATACAGGTATCTCCTCTGTCAGCATGTAAAATAATACAGCAGCACAGCACACAATAAGACTCAAGAAAACTTTGAAGACATGGATGCAACAGTAAATAGCTACTTCTTTTACCATGTATTCAAAATAAGTGTCATCTTTGACATCAGCAACAGCTTATGATATGGCACGTGTGACCACTTTCCACAGAAGTGCAGTCTTCTCTTTCTGTTTTAAGCCTCTGAAATAGGACTGGGAGATGTAGCAACTTGTAGAATCCCAGCAGTGAGTTTATGAATGATGCATGAAACAAAATCTACCTCCGCTGATGCACAAAGGGAATATCAGACAGGGTTGTGAAACCACTGCTGGGCTGGGATGCTTGATGTGATATTCAGTTCAGGCAAAGCCAGAAAAGCCCACCAAGTGCATTACTTTCAAGTATATGTGCAAAAGTACAATGAGAAAAAAGAAAGAGAAAATGATATTAGGTTGTTTGCATAGTGGGTTTTTTCCTTCTTCCTCCCTTTCCCTTGCTACCATTCCCTTTCCCAAAGCAGCTGCCATCACAGATTGGGCAAGAATAAAGTCTGTTTTCATCACTCCTTAAATAGATTCTTTAGAAACTCGTTGTAGTGAAATATGCCTAATATATTTCCAAGGAAGATCTTTCACTTAAAAACAGTGTTCTGTGACCTTTTTAATAGTGAAATGTCTTCCCATATTGCACATACTAGTAGAGGGATCTAAGAAGCACTGGAAGTTATTTCTGTGGTGTTAAAAAAACCCTACATTTTCCCCAGACTATTCTGATTTTTCAGATGATAGAACAAGAAATAGTGGTAATATAACAAACCAATTCATACATGTATGTATCTAAAGTATGGAGGATTATTTCTTAAATGATCACCAAATGTGATGCAAAATCTAATGAAATCAAAAGATCAAAAAATGTCTTTCAGCTCCACAATGATTTTATATACACTATTTTATATATCAGTTGGAGTTCTAAATTTAAGTCACAGAAGCCTTATCTACACAACAGCAAAGAAGGTAGAAACTACACTAGAAAATATCTTCTCTTTTGCTCTACATTTCAGCATAGACAATTTTTATTTACTAAAACCTGTTTCTGGTTAACAGGCATTTGTAATAGCCTTTAACTGAATTGCTAGTGCCAATGGAAAGATGAGTATGAGGATCAGTGCACCTGTCAGTAGCAGAAAAGATGGCAAATCAGCAGGCAGAATAAGTCACTTTCCTACTCTTATGAAAAAGCCAAACACAGAAATATATTTTCTTGATGCTGATGCACCATCAAATACTCCATATCACTGTGATCTGAAAAAATAACCCCAGACTTTTGCTTTCTGTTTCCTACATCTCCACACTGACAATCTTCAGAATGTAAGTGCTAACACTGACTATTTTCTCCAGCATTTTGTTAAGATGTAAGGCTGCAAGAACTTTTATCTTTTATTAGATTTACAAAACAACTAGAGGGGAAAAGAAGTAAGATTTTGGAGCTCTCTTATAATGTCTAGCAAGAAGCATCACCTTGAAAAGAAAGCTAAAACCAAGTTAGATATATTTTGTCTTAGCTTAATCTAATTTTTCTAATTTATTCGATCACTTAAGAGGAAAGTAGTGACAGAGATGTGACACATTAACAGGGAGAGAGTTAACAGATCCTATGGAACAAACACAAGAAAGAAACCATTCATGTACATGAAAATAGGGTCAGATGGCAAATTGTAATGGCACATAATGCAATACCTTCATTATTATCCTTTTGGGCAACCAAAGGAGTTACAAAATTAAATATATACTATTATTTGAAGGGATTTGTAGGTTTCCCTTGTCATATGTTACTGAGGAGCCAGAGATGTTTTGTGAAAAAGGAGCCAGAGATGTTTTGTGAAAAAGGGTAGAACTGAAGATTTCTCCTCTTTATTGATTCTCTGCAAAAGTTCTTGCTTCTACACACATTATTCAATTTTTAAATGACAGCACTGGCTGTCATTTAAATAATTTTTTTCTTTATATAATTTTCTAGGAAGAGTATATGAAAAATCAAAGAATTTTAAAGGGTCTATTTATGGGGACATTCTTGATGCATTCATTATATCATCCTGGAAGATTTGGGTCCACTTAATAAGTATTAGTGTGTGGAAAGGTTTCAAGAATTTATTGAGGATGGTATTGTGTGAGAAGCGGAAATGAAATACTGCAAAGAGGTATTTACATGCATTACTTCTGAGATCCCATTTCTGCTGGACAGTGCAGAATACAATGAGTGTACCTAACAGTGGTCAGGTAGACATGTGCCTGGAAATAATTATATTGGCAGATAAAAATGGTACATTCCAGTGCACAATTATATATCAAGACTGGCCCTCAATTAGGGTTTGTAACTATTTGAATTTTAAAAGTGTTTCCAGGGAACAGCTGTTCATTCCTTTCACTGTGGAATGCCTGTCATATTTGAAGCCCTGAAGTAACACAGTTTTAATTCAGAGAAGTGAGGGCAGACCAAAAGACAATTGGAAGGGAGAAAACCTGGGGGAAGCTCCTATATCATAAAGTTCACAAAATGCTCCACCAAGGCTGCTGAAGAAGTAAGAAAAAGCAGGAGAACTTCGGCACTCAAACCCAGTCCCAGGGTATTCAACTTATTCCCCTGGAGTGATGCAAACTGCACCTTCAGCAGCCCTGCATTTAACACATCTGCCACAAGACGTCAAGCCAAGACAGCTGCTTCCAACTGGTATTGTCACTGGTCAGGAGAGAAGAAAGGAGAAGGTGGTGAGATAAGGACAAAAACCAGTGAAAACAGTTAAACTGACATACAATATAGTATATTATGGTCATCACCAGCTTAATTGAGGATAGAAGCCACATCAGGAATATGCTATAACGTGCATAAGCTTTGCAAGATTCATTTGCAAAATGCCATGTATTTGCATTATCTGGGAGTAATTTGTCTTTCTGTTCCCCAGTCATTTTCAGACAGGTGAATGCTAATAAAGCTCCCCAGGTAACAAAATATTAAGAATATTTAGAATGTGAAAAACCACTTAACGTGGCTAAGGGTAACCACATTAAAGTGCAGGTCATCTAATAGTTTAAAGGAGGATGCAATTCTCATTGTGTCTCAGGAAAATTTTAGTCATGAGGCCTTCCAGTGACGGGCTCAGGCCAGCACATATTATGCTATCTTGAAGCCTGCAGACCAAAGACCATCAGTTGTTTCGTTTTCTTGGGCATGTTGTTTTGCTATTTATCCTGGGGACAGGGAAAACGTCTGCACTCAGCCTGATTCTGCATCTCAGCACACACAGCTCTACAAAGCACCTTGCTGACAGACACAAAACACACTTCAGCGAGCAGGGAAGAATGTGTGCTTTGGTTACAGTAAATAGGAGCTGGCAGTAAATGGGTAATATCTAATTAGGCCTATCTGCAGATTCCTTGTCCCTAAAATGGAGCCATTGGAACTTCACTCCATTGTCATACTGTTTCAGATCATGAGGGTAAAGGCACAACAAAATGTTTGGAATCACTTGAATTCTCCATATGAATAGAGTGACCTGCCATTTGCTGCTCTGCCCACGCTTGTGGTCTGTTGCTCCATACTTAAGCATCCATTCACAAGAGAGGAATGTTTGTGTGGCAGGCAGCTAGGACTCTATTGTATAGGTCTTTACAAACATTGCCCTGTGTTTTCCCAGGCATTTTTAGCTCTGTCTCTAAAACACATCAGTTTGTCTGTGTGGTTTTGTTTCTGGGTTTTTTTCACCTCAAGGAAATCAAATCTCACAGCTTAATGAGATACTGTCAGTATTTTTTGAAATTTAGAGATGCACATGCGCACATATATAATAATATTTTAATATATATTAAAATATATCTAATTCATAATATAATTGATATATCATAATTAGCAGTTATATATGATATTGTTATGTATTATATAATTATATATTATATAATATATAATTATATAATACATAACAATATCATATATAACTGCTAATTATGATATATCAATTATATTATGAATTAGATATATTTTAATATATATTAAAATATATCTAATTCATAATATAATTGATATATCATAATTAGCAGTTATATATGATATTGTTATGTATTATATAATTATATATTATATAATATATAATTATATAATACATAACAATATCATATATAACTGCTAATTATGATATATCAATTATATTATGAATTAGATATATTTTAATATATATTAAAATATATCTAATTCATAATATAATTGATATATCATAATTAGCAGTTATATATGATATTGTTATGTATTATATAATTATATATTATATAATATATAATTATATAATACATAACAATATCATATATAACTGCTAATTATGATATATCAATTATATTATGAATTAGATATATTTTAATATATATTAAAATATATCTAATTCATAATATAATTGATATATCATAATTAGCAGTTATATATGATATTGTTATGTATTATATAATTATATATTATATAATATATATACTACTTTAATATATATTTCTATGCATATGTATAAAAGCACAATTACAGAGAGATGGGATGAATATCTATCCTGGAATTAAACCCTGCTGTAATTGAGTCTAGAGAGAGACTTTTAGGGCAATTAAATATTATTTTTGCTGACAAAACTGCCTTGGGAAGTTCCTCAGCACTGCCCTGACCCAGCTGCTGCCCTTCAGCTTCAGTTTGCTCTCTCCTTGATGGAGGCAATGGAATTGTTTGTGGAACGTTCTGTGTCTCAGACCCTTGATACAATGCAGGGCAAAAAGAAAAACACAAGAAAAAAAAGGCTTTTGTTCTTGTTTTTTGTTTGTTCGTTTGCTTTTCAACACAGATCTCCCTAATCTGGTTTATGAAATGATCCCACAAGCAGTTGTGCTGGCACATCTGAATGAGTGTGGGAGCAGGCATAAAGGACCGAAGGCCAGTGGAGGAAGGGCAGTTCATTTTGCCACCAAGGAACACATACCATGTAACTAATCCCAACAGCTCTCAGCAACAATGAACCAGAACTTCAAACCTTCTAAACTATTTATTATATTTGATTCATATATGTGAGTCTTTAAATGTTCTAAGTGTGGGGGTGTATTTTTTAAAAAAATTACTCTTTTGTTTTTTCGCTAAGGCATACTGACAAGAGACTATTCATTTCTTCCAAAATAGAGTGTCAGACAGTGAAATGCAGCTTTAAGCTAAAAGATTTTTTTTAATGTAACATCTTTCTTGTCAGTGAAATAAACAACCAGCATGTAATTCCAGTTGGTTCTCAATTCTTCCTCATATTTGAGTCAGTTCTTGTCCATTATTATATGAGTGTTATTGTTACAGTTAAAAGTATACAGATCACTGGGTGTTTGTTCCTCAATGAAGCAATTTTTTCCCCTAGGATAAATAATTGTGGGCATTTTATTTATGGAAAGCTCAATACTGAACATGCTCATGCAGGTCCAGCAAATAATATAAGTGTGTGCTTAACTTCAGGGGTATAATTTCTGCTGCACTCATCGGGGGCAATATTTACCTGCTGAGAGCAAAACATAGATCTGGCTGGATTACAGCCAGCATGCTCAGAACCTCCTAAAAATGAGCTCATAGCTAATTGAAGTTACTGCATGTGCTTCAGTAGGAATTAGTCACCTGAATATCACTGGAGATCTGATTTTAAGTACTCTTTAGAATCTTACTAATCCCCTTTTCCCAGTCATGTTTTACTGCAGTCTATACAGAGCTGCATGCTATTTATGCTTCCAGAACCATCCTTTTAACAGTTTTAAATTGGTTTCCTTATCCTTTATGGTGTCTCTGTATTTTTTTTTTTTTTTTCTAGTATGAAAGCAAACAGGTGCCCCTGTCTAACCTTTTTGTTCTAGTCAGTACTGGATATATTTATGCTATGTCATAATTTATTTGCTTCTTTCTAAAGCATTCACCTTTATAATCACCATGCACACAGGAGACATCTTGCTATTCCTCTGATACTTTTCTCTTGCCCTTCTCTGGATCCATTTGCTTTACCCTTTCTGAAGAGCTGTGCCTAGAATTGTAAGCAGTATTCAAGGTGAATGTACACTCTCAGTTTACATTATGAGACATTCTTAGTGGCATTCTTTTACTTTCTTAAGATAGACTTGTTTATTTTATTTGAATCTCAGCTTCCATCAACAGGTGGTTTTCATCAAGGAGACTGTGATGAAGTCTTCTTTATTTTTTCTGCAGGCGCACCAATGTGAAACTCATAAATCTATATGCAGTTCAGTATTTTGCTGTCAATTTGATTCCATTCAAATTCTTTGACTGATAACATTTTATCTTGGATTTAAATGTCTCTTTCTCAGGCCTTTCTCAACCCAAAGGTTCAAACACGGAGAAACAACGGTATTCATCCACACACCAAATCATGGCTGAATTACCATTTAATTTATGCTTCCTTCAACTGCTTCCCAGCACAGCTTAGGTCATTCTCCACACACATATATCCAGCTAAGGTGACAGTCCCACTGAATATATAGGAAGGCAATTCCTCTTCCCCTTCCATCCCTACACAATGCATATGAATAAGCAAGAAAACAAGTCGAACTACTATACATACAGATCTCCCCATTCCCAGGATGCAACTTCTTGTTTCAGCAGCAAGTTCCTCTACCTAGGAGTGAGGAGCTCCATTGTCCAGAGATTTGGCATCATCTGTGTTGTTAGAACAGTTTGTTCCTTTTTTCCTATAACAATGCTATTTTGCATTGTTTGCAAGCTTTGTCTTATCTTCCTTTGCTTCTTTACACAAACATTGATGAATTTGCTGCACCCTTCCAGTCAAAGAGTTGGGTTTTTTAAAATTTCTTTTGCAAGCCAACCCCTCCCTGGGCTGAAAACAAACTGCTTACTACAGCCTATGCTGCTGACAACTTAGCAATTTCTAATTAATTGTATGGCCCTTCTTTCTCATCCCACAACTGCATAGCTGCCTTTATGTTCTCCCAACGGACATTGTAAGAAAATCTACAGCAGGTGGAAGAGTTCATGTGTCATCTTCTACAAATGAAGGCTGAAAGACTACTTACCCAAGCTTACCCCAGATAAGTACCCTAAAATTAGCTGGGCATTTGGTGGCAGCAGCTGTATGTAGCAACCCACTGCAAGATGTAGAAACAGATGGCATTGCAGAAAACATGGATGTTGTGTTTGTTGTCTGACTGGAGGCCTCTCTGCCCCCTTCCTCTAACATCTTCACAGAGTATTTGGGAGATAAAATGGGATTCCCTTTCTGCCTCGCTTTCTACTGCTTCTGTAGTCAGCTTCTCTGGAACGTTGCTCCATGCAGAGTTGGTCATTCCTGTTCTTCTCTTCTGTTTTTGACTTCTTTATATTAGAGCCTTCTTCTTCTATATCTTTTGCACGGCTCTCACTTCACATGGTAGCAAAAAACACAAAAATATGGTTCCTAGACCAGAAATGGAAGATCAGTAATGTCTTGACAAAGTTCTGACAAAGCTTCCAATTGCTTCTCTCAATATCAAGGAATTTTTTGCAGTTTAGTTGAATTTTAGGGCAATTCACTTCAAAGAGATTTCCTCAGCGCAAGTCACTGTACAGATAGCTCCAGACCTGGGACACCCACTGATTTTCTTACTGCAGCAGTAGTAATACGCAGGAGGGCAGGAGGAAATTAAAACCAGAAAAATTGGCTAATAAAACTACAAGTTTTGGAGGCCGTTAAGTGAGAGTATCTCATATGTCTCAAGGTGTAAGAGAGTGTAATATCCACTGAGGTAAGTGTTCCATGGCCTCCAGAACATGTGGGAATAGACTGCTGTTTCAAACACCCCAGATTAGCTGATCCATCCCCACAAGATGAGGTGGCACAACCTGCAGGGAGACCAGGGATATGTAGGCCTCAAAGCCTAGCACAAACACACAAAACCAGAGTAAAACACCTATCGCTTACAAAGTCCTGATGGTCTCTTCCCTCAGCTGGACCAAGGCCATCCCTGTCCTCAAGTAGCACATCAGCAGTTAAATCTTCTCTTGGGCCTTCTGCCCCTCCAGTCTACTGCTCTCTACCTTCTTCTGCACACTTCTCTTTTCATACCAACCTTCTCCTAACCCTTCCTAAGTGTTCTTCCATGGCATGGTTTTATGAAGTCAGTCTGGCCTTTGACTTTGATTTGTCAGGGCTGATACTGTTCTCTCAATCTGGCAGATATATTCTCCTTCCAAAAGAGCTGCTTCACAGCCCCTTTATTTACCTTTTTCCCTTTGAAGTCCTCCTGTCTATGAAGGGCCAAAGTTAACTGGGTCTACCCATGAGGGATGCACCCTGGGAGAGGAGCATTCAAAAGCAGCCTGGCAGCAAAATCAGTGGGTGACGAAGGGCAGCAGAAGAGCATTGCTCCTTGCTCCTCCACCTCCTGTGCTGCCCATTGCCTCACAAACATCAGCAGAGATTGGAAATGGATGCTTTACCTATGTGTTTGTAAGTGCTCAGTTTCTTTTTTACTTTTACTGTAAGTTTTTGGGTTTTGGCAATGAATTAAATAAAAATTTCTCACTTGAGTCTGCTTTGCCCACACACCCTCTAAATTCACTCTACCCGTAGGACATCCCATAGGACATAATCTACACATGTAAGTGTATAAGGACAAAGACAGGGGGTACATTCCTATGCTCCATGACACAGCTTTCCCTAATTGCTTTTACCCTATAATAGCTACAGATGTAAGCCCTGTGCACTTGCAAAGTAGATGACAAACTTGTGATCACATACTCCTGACAAACACAAGCCACAAAATCCCCAGGCATTCACCAGCCTGCTGAACATTGTTATGACCTTCATCTAACATGGGATAGAGTGACTGGGGGCAGAAAGGAGTTGCTGATCTGTGATTGCTTTTGAGGCAGTGAATCATAGCCATGCTATCCCAGAACAACAGGATTGCGTATCTTCCAAATCACTGAAAATTTCAATTTCAGCCCATGAGTGGCATTGTATGACCTGTTTTGATAAGAGCTTCTACCCATCTTTTATCAACTGACAATAACTGACCTGCAATCTTTAGACATTTTC
Source organism: Pardalotus punctatus (assembly GCA_013400915.1). Classification (NCBI taxonomy): domain Eukaryota; kingdom Metazoa; phylum Chordata; class Aves; order Passeriformes; family Pardalotidae; genus Pardalotus; species Pardalotus punctatus. Next base: position 105,352 of record VZTX01009477.1, read on the forward strand.
CAATATTCTTTACAGTTTCTACAACTTTTTCTTGTTAATTAAAATCTGAAAATGAGACTTACGTTACATTACAGAATCTGCAGCCTACAAGCATTGTCATGTGTGACAATGTTTGTAAACCAGCATGGACATTAGGAACCACAGCAGTGAGGCACTGTTTTCTTGTGGAAATAAACTCTATCAGAATTTGGGGCACTTATAAGTGGATTTTTTCTGTTTAATTTTGGAGAAAAATCAAGGACTGTTACTTCACAGAATGTGTTAAAGGTGACACTGCTTGTGTTTCAGCATCTTTGAAGTAAAAATTTACATAGTTCCCAACTTCTTCCAGAGCACACAATGAATGGAGGAAAAATATACTAAAATTTATAAGTGTAGACATCCTTAAGGAATTGGATATCAAGGTATAAATGCTTTCTGTTCCTTAGGAAAAAATCTTGTTGCTATCACAGGCTGCAGGAACTCACAGTTCTTCTGAAATTTAAAAGAAATCCACTTTCTGGCTATAAAATATGTATTATTCATTTTGCCCAGGTTAACTTTATTTTTCTTTTAAAGGAGCTTTGACACTTTAAACTGGCATTTGTGAATTTAGTGTAAATCTTTGCAATATTAACCAGGTGACAAGCTGGCTGCAGAAAATGAGAAATATGACCTGTGGAATAGCCCATTTAAACAGAAGCATGAGTTAGGATTCAGTTTATTTACAAGCACTAAACTAGATGCTCAGACATCTTTGCACTGCCTTTCTACAGATTCTGCTCTATTCCAGTGCCACAGTGGTTCCTTTATATATATATTCCATTATATATAAATCACTTTTTTTTTTCTATCTCTTTCCTAAGAAATTAATTTTAAAAGTAGTAGTAGTAAGTAAAAATTTCCTGCGGATAGTAATTTAAATACAAAATTGAATTAGGTCTGGCCATGTTCTAACCCACTTTGCCTTTGTCTTTCATATGCCTCTAAGCAAGTAAATTTTGCTAACATAAGTGCTGAATAAAAGTTTTGGAATTCACAGTGGAGACAATGTATTTTTGGACATTCAATGTTATTTACACAGAAAGAGTCTGACCTTCCAAAATTCTTTCTCACTTCCTTAGCGCAGAGACTAGGCAATGATTCAGGAAATGTTTTGGCCACACCTTCTGATAATTGGGAGTGCAGATGCAGCCATATTACTAGAGTGGCAAATGTTCATTGCAAAGTTAATTTGGGGAGTTATCATCGGGAAGGATGAGCAGAAAAAGCAATCAGGTTGAAAAGCCAGAGCATGTCACTGTCTCTACTGGTGGTGCACTTCTGTTATTGCTTCTGTATCTTATATTACTGTTAATTAAGGCTGCAGAAAGCAGGGTTGCTACATCTTGGTGAAATACTGGAAAATCTGTCCCTGTTGTTGAACAAACTACTGGAATACAGTCAGCAATTTAGGGTTTTAGAATGGGTACTGTAGATGTTTTCCAAAAAGTACAGTCTTGGTGCACCAGGAGTATAGTCAGAGGGTAAGAAATATCATGGACTTCAATGAATTCAGTTGCTGCTCTTCCTTTGTGGTAATAAAGTCATCTCTCTCTCACATAAAAAAAATAAAAATCTTGCTTTTTAGCCATTATATGAATCTCTGCCTCCCTACAGAAACAACAAGATGATGTCGCTCAGAAACTTTGCGTGGTTGAACATGACTAGTTCTGAGTGGGGGCAACTGTGAAACGACACAAGCAGAAACTCACATCTCTTGCTTTTTTTTTCCTAGAAACACTGTCCTGAAAAAAATCAAGAGCTTGAGACTGAATATTGACTGAAACCCATTTTGAACTATGAGCAAATGCATTGCCTCCCAGTATTTAATTCTTTGAACATTAAGGCCACATGAGTAGAAAGGTATTACCTAAAAAATATCCAGATCTCTCGTCCATTTTTACACCTAACACAGATCTCTGAGACTCATGAACTTTGGAAAACATCAGAAATCAAAAGGGTCCCTTCCTATACCAGCTGCAGAGAGAAAGTAAATGAGGATGGGCAAAGGATATCAGATATCAAATGGTTAGTGAGAGCAATAAGAGTGAATGGGTGAAATTATCCACCCAAGCAACTAAGGCTAGAAGGATTCCTAGGGAAATACTGAACAAGCTGGGCAGAATATTTCAGCGCATATCAGCACAAGGGAAAAAAAGTCTCCAGCAGAGAAAACCTAAAAAGCTGAACTCACACTGTGCAGGAGAATGGGATTAACAAAATTCATTCACCTTTGAACTTACAGAGAGTGAACAAAATGAATGTTCCAATCAAAATATTAGAAGATTGTTGCACCCATATGAAAACTCTGCACTTGTTCATCATGTGTTCCCAACAGCTGGCAAAAGAAGGCAAAGCATCTGACTGCTTTATAATAGCCTTTCAAATATCTTTTATATTGATGTTGGAACACCCTGCAGAAAGAATAATTTCTAATGGAATTACAGATGATTTTAAAAATTAGGTGGGTAAGGCAGTGATAGCACAAACTAGAGCAGCTATAATCTCCAAAAAGTGCATGGAGGCACACCAGGCAAAGAAAAATCTGTTCATGGCACTAAAACAAATACAAAGGCTGACATAAGATTGCACAGTAAGCTCTGTTTAAAAGAAAATTGTGCAATAGCAGATCAGGGAAACAAATGCACACTTGTATTCAAGAAAGAGAATGAGCTTAGGCAAAAGTCCCCAACAAATCTTAGAGCTGTGAGCAGCTAACAAAATCCTCATAGATGACAGCTTTGAAGAAAAGTAGTTTTACAGGAAAGGCACCAGGCTGAGTCTCAGGAGGTTAGTGTTCCCATTGCTACACTGCTGCACATGTTCGCTGGGACTCTGGAGGAGAAAAAAGATTCAACAGAGCTTTCCTTTATAGAATGGAGAGAATATTTCCCTTCTCTGACATCCTTTGCCTTATGTATTTATGAGGTATGAACCTCTTTGCATTCTCTCTCAGTGAAACCTGCCAGGATTTACTGTGGAAAACAGCATTCCAGGGACACCTTACAGAAGAAAGTGCATACCAAGAGAACCATTCTGAAAACCTGCAGATTCAGAAGGAGAATATGAGACCATGAATACCACTTACACAGAGGATGTCTTTCATGAAATTGCAGGGAGCCTGAATCCGCTTACTTCCTTTCATGTCAGTCTAGGTACTTTTATGCTCTACAGATTGTCAGCAGGCAAATCTTGCATCCAAAATGGTATTTCTTGAAGTCTGTTGGCACACATTTAACCAAAGGGACCTCTAATGGTTCCTTTGACCTTGCTGAGAGCAGACTGAAAGACATCCTAAGGTCCATTCCTGCCCAGCTGATCCAGTGACTCTATTGTACCATGAAATGTCTGAATTAATGACATGATTTCTGTTCAGCGCACGGCACAATTAGAGTCTGATCTTATGATATGGTCTGAGACAAATAGCATACCACTGCAAAAATAGCAGGTCAAGCTCCACTCCTGAATATCTCCATCCATCCTGCTCTTACCAAGCTCTCCCACTGCTCACTTTGAGGTGACTTCCATATTCCTGTAAGTCACACAGCAAGACACAGCAGCCCAATCAGATGGGAAAAAAGAACAAGACTAAGCAGATTCATTTGAGATCAGATGAACCACTGTAATGGAATCAGGAGGAAAAGTTGATGGCTGTGGTCAGAGATGGGGAGGGGGAAAAGAGGAGGATGGAGAAAAGAAGAGTCAGAGGAAAAGTTATCACAGTATCCCCCTTTAGTCAGTAGTGAACTTGTACATCAGCTAGGCCATATTGTGAAAATATGTCCTAAAAAACATAGTTAATTTAGATCTGCAATTCATCTCAAAATTATCCAACTCCACCCATATCCCACCAAGATGTTGTATGCAGTGAGCAGGGGTTTTTGAACCTCAGCAGAACTCTGAACTCAAGAATTAAGTAGCGGTGACAATGACACAGGATAGAAAAAGCAGTTGCTCTTGTCTGCTGTATGATGGCACTGAACATGGTGAAAGAAAGGTCAGGAAAAAGAGGATGATAGAAAAAGCCTGGTCTGAAGGGCTTGATCTTGACAACACAGGCAAAGTGTTAAGAGCCAGGATGGAGGAGAACCAGAACTTTCCCTTGAAGGGAAAGTTGTCCTTGAAAGGACAACTCCAGAATACAAGAACAGAGCTGGCTCACAATTTGTCAGCAGCAGAGGCAAACTGAAACGTCGGGACTGCGCAGGACAGATGTTATGCTGTGTGGAACAGGAAGGTATTGGCACAGGGAATCTGAGGAAATTACCACTGCCACCTCTCCTCTGCTGCCTTTTTCCCTGCCAGGCCCAACTAGCAAAGCCAGTCTTCTTTTCATTGCCTATTACTTCTCACCAGAGGCCGATTTATTTTCACTCCACCTAGTTCAGCCAATGACATTGCTCTCACACAACCAGACAATGGTCAGCCCTTTCTGAGGGACTTGCTCTGCTGCCCCTCCCAGGCAGCTGTCTGCTTTTATTTTTCCCCAAAGCCAGGCCTGATACCAAATCCATTCCTACCAAGAAATGTAAATCTGAAGAGAAGAGCACACACCTACTCACACTACAAATTCGGCAAGGTTTTCCATTATCAATGTCCTCATTGATGATGTCCTCTTTTCCCTGAATATACACACTCCTCCTAATTATACACTTTCTTCTCTGATTTATTCTGAATGGAGCAACATGATGACTGCAGTGCAGCACTGTAACCTCATAACAGGATAAGTCTTTCTTCAATGGCCTGCCTGTTACAGAAAAACTACTCTATGTGTGTATGTGTCTTTGATTCCTGAAACTATGCAGCAAAAAAAAGCCATCCCCAAATGCACTACAAGGGCCATAAATAGAAAACAACAAGTCTTTGATGCAGGAAAAGTGATACATTTAGGCAAAATTTGGGGATAATCTAGAGCTGCTGAAGTCATAATGAGTGGTACAAAAATATCAGTAATAATGGACACACAGTTTGCTAGGCAAAAGAGCACATCCTGTGTAGCAATGGCTTTGTGAATAAATGGTATTTAGGGACAGTCAAACTAGAGATACAAATGACTGTGAGAAATGATTGCATCGCAAGGAAGCATCTTTGCAGGCAGAATAATCCCAGAGTTGCAAGTATACAACTTGTACTATTAAGGAAAATTCAATCCCAAAGAACTGAAAATAACTCACTCCAGTATAACAGGGGTGGACATAGATCACTGTGCTTGCTTCTAAATTTGATCTTCCTCACAACTTACAAGCATTAAAGACCAGGTTCCCAGAGCAAATCTCTTCTAAAGGGTTAAAGTTAGCACTGTGCTAAAGTGGCAGCAGTGGCTGGCTCCTCTGTGCTCCTGAAGGGAGAAACACATGCAGCTCCTGGGACTACCTAGAAATGGAGACCTTCTGTTTCCATAGGCTGACCAAATGAAGAGTAGCCTGAAGGACACAGCATGGCTTAGGAACCTGAAAAGAAGTTTTGAGAATACCTTGTGTTTATATCTGGTAGCTGTGGGGCCAATAGAGCTTAGTATCAGAAAAGGTCCACCTTTTGGGGCAATGAACAGTAGCAGACTAGAGAAAAGTGAATTCAGCCTGAAAAGCCTAATTCATGTTAAGACTGTGCATAGATTGTGTGCACTGATGACTCTGACCATGTCTGAAAGCAAAATTTTCTCCATTCTTGTTGCTTTAATGTTTTACACTGCTGTAGTCCAATTATTTACTGATTGTCCTCAAGTTCTTCCTCTCCCTGGTCTGAATATGTGGGAATACTTGGTAGGAATACAAACCTTTCTTTGGTTCAGCAGAAAGTATTGGTTCCTCAGCTACCACAGGTTACTTGCTTTATGTTCTCCACTCTTTGCGAATGGCACCAGTTGGTGCTAACACAAAACAACAGCAGTAGGCAGCACCACCGTAGCTTTGCAAAGCTCCAGCAGATGAGCTGTGACCAGTTTTGATACAGGGTAGCAAACTGGTACCTCTACTTCCCTGCCCTGCCCTCCAGTTGTCCATCCCAAAGCCTCAGAGAACATTCCTGTTGCTCAGTGGTACCCACCTCACAGTCCTACATTTTCATGTGATACAACAGAGAGGAAAGTTTGGAAAGATTGCTGGAGAGGACTGGCGTGGCAACACATAGCCCTTTCTATTTTGGGGTGAAAGCCTCTGGTGGATGGGTGATAGTAACAGCTGGGGCAGTAATGCCTTTCATGGCCACAAATGTTTTACCACTGAATGAGTCAGCTCCACCCGTATGGGATACAAGGACATGGTTGCTGCTTGAGCAAGTCATTTCTTCAGAACAGATATGCAGTTAATTCTTGCCAAGGAAAAACACTAATGTGACTTTTCAAAGTTTTTCCCTCCTATAAGGTCAACTCAGAGAAGAGTTCAGCAAGCCCAGAGCTCTATTTCTTCTCTCTGGATGAACAGCCACCCTAAATTGTTAGTGAGGTGCAGTTTAAGAGAGCTGGTAACAGATTTGCCAAAGTCTTCTCTGTAGAGTTGATATTAGCTTGTACTCATAATAGCATTTCAAACTATCATGTACTGAAGCCCTGACCATATGGGCCAGGAAATGGCAATGTGATTAGCATTTCTCCTCTGCTGGCCCCCAGTATGCTACCCTGTGGCTATTACAGCCATCTATTTTGCATTCTGGCTCCCCAGTGATATCGACAAAAAACAGTAAACAGTGCACTTGGTAATAACTTCTCCAAAGGGAAAAAAAAAAAAAAAAAAGAATAAAACAACCCTCAGAAAAAAAGCATAATGTAGACATACTCTGTAGGAATTTCCAAGATGGTTTGCAGCAGCTACTCAGGCATCAATGCCAAACAAAATTATCTGAGTGGTAGAAAAAGGTCCCCAAACATCTGCCACCAGCTGTAGCAGGCCAAGATAGAAATAATGAAAGAAAGATCTCTTTTTCCTGAGCATTACAAGAGATGGAAGAAGAAATACATAGTGCGTCTGCACCTTCTAAAGACTCCTTTGTTGCACATAATCTTTATAGAAATTTACATATGTCACCATCTGCTGGCACCCTCCATTACTGCATTGCACTATTATGTTACTCTACAAGAAGATTATTCATAAAATTCCAATGGTTGTGTTTAGAAAACAGTGGATTGAAGATGTCAGTCTAATGAAAATGGCCAAACTGGGGTGAAACTACCAGAGCCTGAGATGAGTTTGCAAAAGTTCAGCCCATATTTTCTCCTGGAGAACCACACAAGATGTTTTAGAAAGCCATGCCTTGGAATGGGAAAAGGGACTGACATCCAGCATAACTTGCTACAGAATGATAGAAGGATTTGTTTGATTGCTTGTTATGGATGAGAGAAGGGAGAAGGTCTACAGGAAGCCAGGGATGAGGTAACACTAATCAGTTTGCTGTCCAGTTGCTAGGATCCTAGCTTTTGACTTTCCATCCTTTTTGCTTGACATATTCCTGAGTTCTTGTCCAAACTCCAATCCTGAAGTCACTAATTTCAAATTTTTTTACAGCAATCATCTTTGGCTTCTTTTGAAGGATGGCTGGAAGCTCCACCTTGTAACTTTTTTGGACAGTAAATCTGCCTAGTAATGCTTTCTTTGTCCAGAGAGAAAATTCTTCACCATGATCAGTGTAATACTCACAGGCTAACATTGTCAAATTGTGAATCCAGGGAGCTTTACAGGTTTAATATAAAATAATCATCCATAAATTAGTCTCTGAGTGAAAATATAATGTAAAAAAATATATATATTTAAACATGCCACATGGCAGCTTTTTTCTCCTGCATGCATAGGTTTGATATATCCATCTACTTGAAGGCTTCTCTTCAGAGCCAAAAAAGTCGCATTTTGAGCTGCAGAGAAGTGAATAGAAATGGGACAGCTAGTGAGGGCCAGCTGGGTAATTTTCCTTCCAGGTAAATTTACTCCAGTCTTGACTTCAAGTGGGAAATTGTGTTGGTCTAGGTGAATTTACCTTGGATATAACTGGTAGAATGTTGTTTTCATTACGCTTTTTCTTTGGGATAGAAAACACTTCCTAGATCAAGAGAAAAAACCTGCTTTTTTAACAATGAAGACCAGACACCAGAGAACAACAAAAATAAAAAAAAAAGGTGAACAGAAGAATGGAAATATGTCAAAAATACACCACAATTGCTTGGTTTTGTCTTCTTTCTCATTGCCTCTGAAATGTACAAAAAGGTGTCTCTCAATAACAAAAATTAGTTTGGGGATTATTTTTTGGTGAGGGTGGATTTGATGGAATTTCAATCCTCACACTCCAGGCTTGAATTCAGCTGCTGAAAACTGAACCTTCAAATCATCACTTTCCTTTAATCATGAGTTTAGATAGTAGTCTATTAGTCTTTGTCCAGGTCTCATTGTATATATTTTACATTAATTGTGTTACTTTACTTTTTTTAGGTTTTTACATTCAGGAGACATGCTCTAAGCTTCAGATAAGATTTGAAGATAAGAGTTAAATTCTGTACTTTATTTTAAGGAACAAGTCACGTTCAGAAACAGCTTTATCTAGAAAAGAATTTGAATTTTTCTATAGCTTATCATGTTTCTGTTGTATTCAGGCAAAATGTCACACACTGGCATCTATAGGGGAAGTATTGTTAGTGACCTTTACAGCACCTTGAAAAAGCAGTAGAAAGGGCTTTTTTCCCCATTTTCTCAAAGAAGGAAGAGAGGAAACAACTCTGAACTCTTTCCTTAGCAGTTGAATATTCTCTTCTTAACAACAGTCCTTGCCCAGAGTAGGTGACAAGGATCCCAGTCAAGGAAAATAACCTAACTAAATCCATTAAATGCTGAGAAAACTTCAGAGTAAAGCTGAATTGTGCATAGCATTAAAAGACACAGGTTTTTGCAAGCTCAAATATTTTCCTTTTTCTTCACGATTCCCTCCACACAGGGCAGCATAACCATGAGTGTTCCACCATTCAAAACCAAAATTAAGACCAGTTTGCACAGTGTTGTAGATTAAACAAGAGAAAATGTTAGGCAATTAAATATTAATGATTCAAGCTGGGTGCTTATGTTTTGTATTACTTGCCTAATAATGTTAGCATTTAAATGGTCAGCTTTGAAGTTAACAAACAGCCCATTAAGATGCAACCGGGGAGTTGTGGGCTCTTTGGGTGCTATTGTTTCAGTCTGGCTGGCTGCAGACTCAACAAAACGGCAGTGATGGGATTTACTTAGCGAAGACTATTTTTGCAATTGGAAAGGCTAGAAGTTTTTTTTTTTTTCTTTTAGTGAAAGCTCTTTTTATTGAGTACACAGCATGTGGGAAAAGCCTAAATCTACTCATTTTCTTCTGAGTCCTGGGATTTCTATTGTCCCTCCTGACCGCTTAAATACAAATCAGTTGGTTCCCAAGCTCTGTACAATGATCATCCTGCTGCAGCCATCAAAATTCTACCAGATTTCAGACTCCAAGCTGGTGTTTTTGGATACTTGCAGGGGTTAATATTATAATGTACTCCTGATGGTAAAAGTTAGAGGAGATTCAGTGATGAAAATTGTATCACATATTGAGAAATCCTCAAAGCAGCAGCTACTTAAAGGACAGAAATAAGATATAATTGTCAATGGAACAGAATATTACCCAGCATAATGGGCTCCTGCAGATGCAAGAACAGCAAGGCAAAGCCAAAGCATTTATGGAAAATAAAAGGCATGGTGCTGCTCAGGTTCGTTCCTCTTCAAAGTGCACAACACTGATTCTGTGGCAATGGTCTGTTATTCCAAATCATTGATGTAGACTTAATTATTTTATGTAGTAGAGGTTGATGTGGGAGTTACTTACTGTGCCTCTGTAGACCTATTTCATTTGGAGTGCCTCTGAAGAGAAAGGCACTGTGGATTTCAGTGCCTGGATTTCATCAAGCGTTTTGTTATCCCTACTGTGACTGCTATTCCCAGTTCTTTCCATGTGGTGTTAACCAAGGAGAGCTAGTTTTCTGCTGTCAAAAGGCAAGTGCTGTGACAGTTTGGTATTTCCTGGTGGCAACTGTAAATATTGACATTTTAGTAAAAAACAATTGATGCAACACATTAAACGTAATGGGGCTTTTCCACTGACTTTAAAGTGAATAATTTCAGGCCCTGTTTGGTGCATTAGGAGGAAGAGAACTGTTCTTAAACTGGTTTTGTTTTCTGATGTAGTCAACATGATCTATAAATGCCAGAACAACCTCCTAGTAAAACTATATTACTTTTTGGTTTTGATCTTCTGCGGCCTGCTAAAGGGCTTATTAAAAATGCCACAAAATATGTACTGCTAGCTCTCAGATCTTAATTAAAGAAATGGGTGGTCTGGATGTTTAACAGAGACTTCTGTATGTTAGAAATATGAAATAGTGAAATAGTTCTTAGTTAGAAACATAAACCAGATGCACTAAAAGAATGCATTTCAGTTATTCACTTTCTATCTTCAGGGTCATGATGCCTTTTCTGTGATTTATTTTAGGGTTTTTTTCTGAGAAATGTTAAATAGAACATAGCTATTTATTTTGGTCTCCCGTTCTATCCTGGGTTAACTTAGGGAGACTACACTTTAAAGGATATTTCTACATATTGTCATCCACACATGACAAGACCAGCAAAATTATGGTCATTTTAATGCCGCGTGGGCTGCGTGTGGCTGTACAAAAGTGCACAGATTTTGTCTTCTGTATTTTATGCAGAGGCTGAATGCAATATCTTAGCAGGTTGCATAAAAGAGAAAAAAAAACACATTAAAAAAAATCCAGAATACAATAATGATATAGGTCAAGGGAGATCGATAGTATGATTAAAGTACTAGGATCCCACTTGTTTTTTTTTCAGCTGTTTGCAGCCTTTATAGTGAATGCCTGATGATTTTTCAACTAGCCCATTTTTAACTGGGTTGGTGACTGAGGGAGTCATGTAAAGCCTGCCTTTCCTTTTGCTGTCGTTTTTTCCTTTTTTTCACAGTGACATTGATAGCATATGGTCAGCTCTGTGACCTTATGCAAGGACAGTCAACAAAACACCCACCTCTGTCAAAACTTTCCAGAAGATCATAGTGGAGATCATGCCATCTGCATCTTGAATTTGGCCTAAATTGCTCCTAGAGAGGTTCATGACCAGTTTTTAGTGTAACCTCTTTATTTTTTTTCCATATATGATGTTTCTGTCTATTCCTAACACTTGAGAATACGTGTGCATTCATTCTGAACATATTAGCAGGCCTGTTACTTTAATTCCTCTGGCACTGTAAATGGCCACTGTATGGATGACACAAGTAATGTAGATTACTGCAGTTTTTCCATACTCTTTTTATTATGTGTGACAGCATTTTAGAATGGCAGTCACAATCTGGGGTCTGCCTCTGAGTTCCAAGAAAGGCCAATTATAAACTAGCTGTGTCTGCCTGCCTGCTAAAACCATATTGAAGCTGGAAACTACTGCACTGGCTTATGTAACACTTTCTCATGAACATACCTCATTCCCAGGTTCTCTGTTCCAAAGATGCAAATTCTTTGTTTTGCAGCATCTTGATGGGGGGACTGGAAAAGCTTCTTGAGGGGCTACAGACCACCTGAGTATGTCTATTTTTCTTAGCACTCTTCCCAGAGACATAATTTTCAATGCACTCCATTGCTGACACATTTATCCACTGAATGACTAGTGTACTCTACACCTCCTCTTCTTCAAGTCCTTTCTCCTGTGCCAGAATATAAGACTGTAGGATTTACACAGCTGGTGGGAAGAAGTGATAAAAAACACTCCAAAGAGCAGCTTTCAGGTGGGAAGGTATAAGCAGTCTGTGAGAGTGTGGCTGCATGGTATGCAGAAGTTTCTCTTGCTATATTTGCTGTTTAACACACTCACAGATGTACCTACTTGATGATGATGTCATACTGTAGAGAATTTAAAACACTTTTCAGAAAAAAGGCCTTATTCCTATGCCTGAAAGTTCTGCCTTGAGCATGTCCCAGGCTCTCTCCAAGGTTAGCCCTTGATTTTTGCCTTTACATGGTTAGGAGCTAATTTGTTCACAACATCTAAAGGTGCTTCAGAGCTCCCTATCAGCTGAAAACTCTCATGCCATTATTTCTGTTTGCTGCTCTTACTTGGCCACCTGAGTTTAACACTCTGCATCACAAGGGACAGTGATCCCCAGTTCCTTCCTTGTGAAAATTTAGAAATAACCCTCATGAGAGGGTGGATCCTGCAAGGCTGAAACCTGTTGTCTTCAAGCCAAGAAAGACAGTCTAAGACAGTATGGTTCTGCACCAGTCTCAGGACTAACCTGTTTGATATTCAGACCTTGAAGAATGACCAGCACTGCTTATACCAAGACATTGCTTCCAGAACAGTTAACATTTGACACATAAGTATAACCAAACCATTCTCTATGACAGCTATTGACTGTACACTGTCAACAGGTATAGATAAAAGCTATATATTGCAATCTCTTCATTCTCTTATACTATGCAAGGAGATGCAAAACAATCCATATACAGTCAGCACTTGCCAAAAAAGTTGCCACCAAACCTCTACTTATTTTATTTAATTTAAAATAAAAAGGCAGCTTTTAAAACATGAATTGCTATGTTTTCTGTTTGACTCAAGGCAGAAAAATTATTCTAAAATTCTTCTGATGTTTGAGACTTTACCTAATCCTAACAGAAAACTAGGTGTGCTTCAGTTTTAATTGCAACCCAAAGAGATGTCGACAAAGACCACACATCCACAAAACACATTAAAAAAAAGTAAATTAAGTGCTTCAAAATGTTACTTTCTAGGGTAAAGTTATTTTATATCAGCCCAGTTGTATTCTCCCTGGAAGCAATGGACTGTTTGGCATTGGTGTCAGTGGAAATGGTTTAGTAGGTCTAACAGTTGCAGCACTGTGTATAACAGGTTAAGATGAGCTCAGAAAGCAGAAAATTGGAATTTCACATGCCACTCTCACCCTCTGCTTCTTCAGATGACTAATTCTGCATTACTTTCTACCTGGATGTCATTCAGTGCTTTTGCTTTTTTGGTCAGGTGTCTCCTGGTTCCACCACCCTTCTTTGCTTACCTCTACCATTAATAGATTTGCAATGTCTTCATGCAAAACGGCTGATTCCCAAGATCTTAATTCATTTGGAATCACCAGTGGCTGGAATTGAGTAATTAATTTTTAAAAAATAAACCTTATGGACAGTTTATTCTTCAGCTTAGTAAAATGGAGGTAAAATGGGAGAGGCCCACAGAAATCTGGGGCCTTTGAAATACCTATCCTACTGATGTTAGAGGCACCTGCAGTGGAGGAGAGCCCCCCACTTCTATGTGTGATAGCTGAGTGGGAAACCAGCTGTGCCTGTGACATTAGAGCCCCTCTACAATCAAACAAACATATCAAAGGGCTGCATCAGATTCTGAAAAGAACTACTTGAAGAAATTCACTCGGCTGCTGCCACTCTGTTTTGATTGATATGAACAAGTCTTATCTACAAAAATATATACAGCCAAAGTGAGTATTTTTATAACCAGTTCAGATTGCATCTTAGAAAAGAAGACAATTTTGCCTCCTCCCTGCCCCTCCTCCTCCTCCTCTTATGCTCCCTCCACTCTGGAAAAGTCTTATGCATGGTTAAAACACATGCTAAATGTGGGAGGAAAAAAAAGGTACCTTCCAAATCTTTATGTCTTTAACAGCAAAGCAGCTGTATATATCCCTCTGCTTTAAAAGTATGAATTAGGGCTGAAGAACTACTACTCCAAAATCTCTTACTTTTTGACAGATCATTTTTGTGTGTGGTGGCTATGGTTGTCAGCAGCAGTTTGTCAAGCTTGGATTGGAGGGAAAGACCACCTTTCTTTTTTTTCTTTTAAAAAAGAGGAAATCCAGGAGGAGAATGACAGTCCATGCCCAGCTATGCATATATTTTCAGTGTGGCTTATCTGATCTTGCAATCCTTGTTCAACAGTACAGATCTTGCAGGATCTACAAGGTGGAGTAGCACACTCAAGGATGAAATCCCTACCTCTATCAATCTCAGCACAGAGACTCAACTCTTGGTCCAGATACAGCAGCAGTGCTAGGGGACAACACTTGCAGTATCAAAAAATTTCCTCCAACAAGATTTGTTGAATGTGATTGTATCTATATAGGGAGTGAATTCAGTCCTCTATTTTCTTAATAGGTATTAAACAGATTTCTAGGAGAAGTAAAAAAGATTTTGTTTTTAAAAGCTGATTCTAACAAAGAAAAAGTTCTAAATATCAGGACCTGACTACAAAAGCTTTAAGGAGAACAAAACAAGAGACCAATAGCCACAGGAAGACAGAAAAATGCAGCAGCTTTTGATGAAGAAAGGAAGTCCCCTGAAAGGACAGTTGCATTTAAAAATAAAGAGGAAGAAAGTAGGCAACAAAATAAAGAGAACTGACTCTAGGTAAAAGACAATTCACATAGGTTGACCAATCATATTCAGGTGCTATGTTGGTGGTCTTTAAATAAAGGTCAGACAAAATTGTACAAAAATCCACAGGGGGATTATTAAAATGCTTATTTTAGTGTAAGAGGAAGTGCTACTTTCATTATACTTCTAACAGTGTTTAATTAGTTTATTATTGCATTTGGAATTACTCCTTTCTTAGAGAATTTTAAATATTTTTGTACTGTTCAATACACTCTCCCATCTGCATTTCTTGCAAGAGCTGAGGCAAAGCCATACATTTTTGAGTTTAAATTCTTTATCTTCATCTTTGCATCTTATCAAAATTCTCAGGTCTCACCAACAAGCTCCTATGGAAACAATCAATCAAAATACGACCCTCTGCTCCATTTGTCAATGCTCATCTTCTGCCCCTGATATTGGAGCAACATGTCCTGCACTCCATGCACTTCACAACCTTGTCACTCCAAGATTGATGATGACATCATGGCTGTTTACCCTTTGGCAAGCTTAGTTATCAAGCATAGGGTGACAAAAATATTTATCTAGAATGGTCTGCTGACCTTCTGTTCTTGTAGAAGTTGGATAATTGGAAAATGTGTAGTAATACAGTCTGTAGGGTTACACTAGCAACCAAAGTCTGTGCAGCTTCTGAATGTAACCTACAGAGAATGCAAAATCCTTTCGGAGCAGAAACAGCATTGTTGGATATTCTCCTTTTTTCTGTAACACATGACAGTGCTTTAAATCAGGGATACAAGCTTGTGAATAGTTTCCCAGTGGTTGAGAATGCTCAGTATCTCTTTGCTAAAATACCTCATCTCCTTACTCCGTGAAGGGAGAAGCTGAAACCTTCCAAAAGACAGTCCTGTGTGGGACTCAGTACATCCAAAATACCTTTTCCCCCCAGTCCCGCAGCTCACAGCTGTCCAAGACTTGGCAGCCAGACCATTTAAAGCCTCCAGATACTATTCTTTAGCCTTCCAGTACCTAGAGGGGCTACAAGACAGCTGGAGAGGGGCTTCTTACACGTCCAGAGAGTGACAGGGCAAAGGAGAATGGCTTTAAATAGAAAGAGGGTAGGTTTAGTTTGGATATTAAGAAATTCTTTACTGTGAGTCTGGTGAGACACTGGAACAGGTTGCCCAGAGAAGTTGCAGATGCTCTGTCCCTGGCACTGTTCAAAGCCAGGTTGGATGGGGCTCTGAGCAACCTGATCTAGCAGGAGGTGTCTCTGCCCATGGCAGAGGCATTGATACCAGATGTTCCTCAAGGTCCCTTCCAATCCCAAACATTCTGTGACTCTATGATTCTATGAATACATGAGCATAATGGCCCCGTGGAAGGCTTAGGTTGGAAACCTTGCCCTCATTATAGTAAGCAGCTTAAATCCCATTGTTTTTGAGACTCAAAAGGATCTGCGATTGGCCCACAAAGGTCTCCTTCAGAAACTTGTTCTCATGTTTGTTGCGCAGCCTTCATCTCTCGCCACCTAAGAGAACTTCATGGCCAGCTCAGAGCTTCAGGCACCAAGGGGCTGGAAGACACTATTGAGCAGCTGTTGTCACTGCCCATCTGGCACAAAAAAAACCAAAAACCAGAGGGAAGGAGCACTCCATGAGAAACATGAAGCTAGCTGGTGCTTTGATAATTGCCACCCTCCTGTCTCATCATGGTGTCCAGTACCAGGTTCTGTATGGGATTTGAGCTCATTGGATGTACCCTGTTGCTTCAGACAACTCATTTTTCTCTTGGCATCTTTTTCACTTTCTTCTTGTTGCTCCTTACAAGAAGCAGGGTGAACTATTCCTAAAAGTGACAAAGCTAACCTTGCCTTGAGCCTGTGGTGTTAATGGAGGAGAAGATATTTTTTAGGAATATTGGTGTGGAAAGTGAACCTTGGTTTGTGGAGAAGAAATCAGATTCAATAATTTATAATGAAGCTACAGAGACCAAGTACCTTGATGTCCTGGAAGAGTTAGATGTTCAGTTCAAGCTGATGCTTGTATTGTAAGGTATAACTGAAACTTTCAAGACAAAAATTTTCAGGATGTGAACAATCCAGTCTCCATTATCATTACTGTGAGTTTAAGCCGAATTGTACACAGGGCCAGAAATGGGAGCACTGTTGGGTTCTTGTACTGCTCACTGTTATATAAGGAGCCCAGCAACATACAGACCTACTTTAGGATTGAAACTACTCTGAAAATTGTCCTTTAAGGCAAAATTGATTTTGTAATATGTGAGTACTGTAGGGAACATTTTCCACTTTTTTTACAGAGAGTGTGCAAGTTGGTCTCTATCTTTCACAAAACGGTATTTGATATGAACTATTATTAGCTGGAAAAGATAATCTGTTCTGTGAAACATGCTCATTTTCTGGTCCTAAACTGTCTCTGCTCCCTAGAAGCAACAATCCCACAGTAATTCAGAGCACAGGCTCTGCTAGTGTTATGCTTGATGCACATATTTGTCAATCTGATAATTATGCTTAAAATAAGGGAGGGAAATAAAAAAGGCTGACTGAGACAGAATTCTGATCAACTGCTAGAGGCAGACATAGTCCAGGTCTGCTAGCACAGAGTTTTACAAGAAAACAGAAAAATAAAATGCAATTTTACATTTTATTCAGTGCTGTTTATTCAGCTCTTTTTCCCTAAGAATCATTATCAATATTTTGAAGTTATTTATGCTTCCATTGCTGATGGAACTTGGGCTTGGTCAGCAGATCTTTTCCAGAATACAGTATTTTTCTGTTTTTATATGTGCTCACAGGTGTTTTAGGATGAGATATTGATTATCCTGCAAATGGACAAGAAAGCAGTTGCTTTTGAACCAGAGGGTTGTTTTCCTCATTACAGCTCTAAACCACTTGCTGTTTTTTTAAACCTATTCAATCTCCTGGTTATGTTTCATCAGCTTCCCTTCAGGGTTTTTTTTCTTGGCCTCTCCTCTCTCAAATACTTAAGGTTGCAAAATTCCCTAGGATATTTCACTGTTCTATTAATGCTGCACAGAGTTGAGAGAACTAAGGGATAAGTGTGTGTGTTTGTTGCCATATATGTTTTGAAAAGTTAATGATGCTGTGATGCTGCCACTCAAATATTATTGGTGATATGTTTTTGTGGTGGGCTGACCTTGGCTGGCCACCAGGTGCCTACCCAGCTGCTCTTTTTCTATCCCTGCTCAACAGATGGGTGAGAAAATAAGACAGGGTTGCAATACAGACAGGGAGATCACCCACCAATTACTGTCATGGGAAAAAAAGATCCAACCTGGGGAAAATGAATTTAATTTATTGCCAATTAGAGTAGGATAGTGAGAAAAACAGACAAAACTAAAACATTTTTCCCATCCCTCCTTCTTGCCAGGTTCAATTTCACTCTTCTATTGGAGGAAGTAGGGAAGGAGGAATGGGGGATGTGCATTGTGGCAAGTCCATAACATTTAATCTCTGCTTCTCCTTCCTCTGCACTCTTCCCTGGCTCCATCGGGGTGTCTCTCCCACAATGTACAGTTCTTCAAGAGCAGCCCTCTTGGGGACAACTCCTGGTTTCTGCTTGTGGTAGTGGATCATAACAACACTGCAGTACCTCACTGGTGGAAAACCTCCTAAACTAAGCACTCCCTGGAAAACACAATGGTCTCTCCCCAGAACTGTGTAATCCCCTCTGGTTGTAACCTACCCCTAAATCCTACCCTTCCCTGATCTCTGTTGGTTAAGGGGACTTCTCCCCGCCTCCTGTTATCTGGCCCCAGATCGTCCCTATAACTGGGGGCTCTCGGGGCCATCTTGCCCTCTTTCTGCCTTGGACCCCTTCAGAATAAACGTCTGGAATTTCCAGGAGAGAGGGCCTCTGGATTCTTTGTCTCTGGGGCTGCCCGAGCTGTCCGGCTCAGTGGGTGAGTGAGAACTGTGCCTGACACCGGCACGGGTATGACAAGAGCCGTTCTGTACAAGCACCAATGCAGTGCTGGCTGGAGTGATCCCTCAGACGCCTGAGAGACACATTTGGTAAAAGCAGAGGCTTATTCCACCCCCGCCACCCACGGCATAAGTGGCTGTCCGAACAGGGACCTGAAAAGCCCTGAAAGTGTCTCGTTCACAGAGACCACTCCTGCTACCAAAATCATGCAACATAAACCAAATGCTTTTTTTTTTTTCAGTCTTCAAAAGAGTATTTGGCTTGGAACATGGTGGTTATAAAGGACATCTTTAAAAATATTAGAAGTCTGATTTTTTTGTCATTGAGATCAAAATACTGTGAGCTGAATCTTAAGAGAAAAGTAGCAGGATGAGAACAAAAGCCAGTACAAGTGTCTTGTTTTCTTGTTAAACCAAGAAGGATTGTCCTCCTGAATATGTACTTCACAGCCTTACCAGTTTCCTAAAGACCTGTTTGTATTAGATACTAGATACAGATAAAGCTGGAAGCTCATGAGTATAAAAAGAAAAGGAAACAGAGGGGACAGGGAAGTGAGGGCTGAAATGTTAGAAGAGAAAATAAGTAAAAGTGAATGGAGGCATTTTGTACATCTTTCACCTCACAAAAAGATCTGGGTGATCACTGAGTAAATATGAAGCAGCAGTAGTTTTCTGAAGATTCTGAACTTTCAAGCAAGCATTTGCTTACTTGAATTATACAGCCAAACTTTTTTGTTTCCCAACTGCTGAAAACTTTTGTAATAAGCCCCCCTATTTTTAAGCAAAAATGTGTGAATGATAAAAAAATCTTAGCACCTTCAGGCGTTGGACGGTGAGGCAAAAATTGCTTTTAGCAGAAAAAAGTGTTTGAACAAGGAAGAGATTTAACATCCAGAGGCTGGGGTTATAATAACCCACAAGTGTTGTAACACAATATCAGATACCATCTGAGTCTAATGTCATCATCATTCTCTTACATGGACAGTCGTGGGCACATTTGCCTTGCAGTAATAAACATGAATATCAAGGTCTGTGAAGTCACACTTGTGTAAAAACTGTGTCGTTAGAGGTCGTAATTTAGAAAAGTGATGAATGGAATCACAATATTCTTTAAAAGTGTTCTTGAAGGAAGCTTGAGGCATAGCATTTCCTATAATCAGTGCTTCCTAAAATGCATGCATTTTATGAATGCATGAACAAAGCACATGAAAGAAAAAGCATTTTGCATCTTCTTACCTCTTCCGTGATCTAGACTAATAGTTTTCTATTGCAATACCCTACCCCATGCTTCTGGTGGTGAAAATGAAGCACATTCCAACTACTCACCTGTGGAAATAAAGCAGCTCATCATGGTGCAGCACGGAGGGCTGCTTCCTCTCCTGGCAAAGGCTATCTAAGAGGCAGCCCCCTGCCTTGCTCTCTGCCTATCATTGTGTGTAATTTTACACCCCTTCCCTTTCCTTTTCTCTGTTTGCAGTGGGGCTGTAATTGACCCCGACTACTTCACACCTTTTCCTTCCTGAAAAGTGGCTGAACAGCTTCCAGGCTCTGGTAGGGCTCTGTATCCCCTTCAAGCTGACACTCATACATCAAATTCTTTCACTGGCTGCTTTATACATACAAACATTGGAAGAATTTGACCAGCAACAAATGTTTGGCTCTGTTAAAATTTTAAGCTAACCGAACCAAACCAAAAGCATTCACACCTGTTTTCCTGTTGTTTTCTGAGGTATGTTCCAGGCTGAGCTGTCAGTGTAAGAAAAAGGTCAATCAGTGAAGATAACAGAGAGAGCAGTAGGAATTATTATGGTCTTTCAAGGAAGAGCATTCTCAGATAAAGAAGAAGACACAGCAGGTGACAACTCTGTTTTGCTTGAGGTGAATTGAAGGTCTGGAAAGCACTTTGTGTATTGGGGTGCCCATGAGAGTCTGGAGGGAAAATCAGCTAGGGAATGGTGACTCCAAGGGTACCCTTAATTTTGGGTATAGATGTGGTTACTATGTTTTTCCTTCTACATTCTGCATCATTAAAACCTCACACTGAAAGCCACTAATTGACTGATACATACAATTGATTTTTGTAAATACAAACACATGAAATAAATAGAATTCTCAGTTAGTGTAACTTAATATGAATGGTTTTAGCATGAATGGTTTTAGCATTTATACAAAACTGAGGCAGAAGATCAGGGAATCTGCTGCAATATACAAAATATTAAATAGTATTAATTTATTAATAAATTAATAAATACATGTGCAGGTATGTGTGTAGGTGCATGTGTTCACATCCATAAGACCATAATAAAATAGCAGCACTCTGTTTTAATATTTTTTAAAATTCAACCTCAAAATGTATAAAGTTGATGATATTTTGAGGATATCAGGTTTTATTAAAAAAAAAAGGAGGAATTCTTGCAGTGTATGAAGCTCTATCTCCGCAATGCTATTTCCCATTTATGGCAAATAGTCTATGTGGCTGCTCTTTAGAGCAGAATTGCAACAGGTCTCAGGTTGGGTGACACTGACATGGTTCTCTGACAAGATGAGCCATTCAAAAGTAGTGTCATTTTAAAACTATGTGCCATTTTCTGACACCACTGAATACAGGACTTTGTCTACCAAAAAACAGAAAAAAAGGGCTCTACCTAGAACTTCTCTCATTTCTCTCAGAACTCCAATAAAAGCTCTCATGATTCCTCCCAGCTACTGCATTATTTTTGGCTTTTAAAACCTTACTTTTCCCTTTAGGTTCTGATGATTAACTCTCCCTGTAAACTGCTTTGTAATACTCTGCATGGAGGACAGTATATAAAAATAAATTGCATTGAGTTTGATCCAAACCTCATTTGACTCAAAATTACACTGAGGTTTTGGGCTGCCTTTTTTTTTTTTCACCTCTGCATTTCTAAGTCTGACTGGCAAGCCAAATAATTTCTATTTGCTATCATAAAGGCTAAATAAAAGGGCAAACAACTCAGTGCTTTTTCAATAAAATTCATGCTGTTATTTCAAAACATAGTTCTCCTTTGTCAGCCCCCACCGCCATATACTCATTCACATACAACACCATTTGGGTTGCTCATGTCTTTGTACATTACAGTCTGCAGAAATTACGGAATAAGGTTCTACCTCTTTTGGTAAACCTGATGGCTGAAGAAAGAGTGAGTCTGTTGGAAAATTGGCCTTTATTTATGGCACTGACAACAGTGAAAAGATGAGGTTTCTTGCAATTGTGCTGAGGTTGTTACCTTCCTAGAAGCAAATCTCAGTGCACCCAATTAAAGTTAACTCGCAGTTTGCAACAAGCAGCCTGTAAAGTTTGCTGGAAAAGAGCTGCCATATTGTCATTCAAAGTACTTTATACTAAACAGTGCAAGACAGCGACAAAACATCTAATTATCTGATTATGCTGCAAGAATAGTTTCTTACATGCACTGAATTTTGCATACCATCAACGAATACAGATTGTGTTTGTCAGTGACTCACATAAACACAACAAAAAATGAAAATAAGACAGAACAATGTGTCTCTGCAACTATTGTTCCTAAACTTCAGAGACAGTTTTGCTTGTACTTCAAATTAACAGTGGGGATTCTGGGGACATCCAGCTCAGGAATAGAAAGTTTATTCTGTTCTGGTTTTGGCCTTGCACAAGGTGCAAGAGACTGGTGGCCGGAGATTGGACAGTCTGTGTGGCCACCATGAGGACAGCTGTGAGCCAGCTGTTTGGCAAAGGTGGTGCTCCATGGAGTCTAAAGATTTTCTAAGAGAGGATAAAGTAAAAAAATGCACCCTTAGGCTTATTATTTCACATTTGCCTGTCCCTGCCATCTTACAAAGAGCCCTTTGAAAGGTGGCTGGGGCAAATAAAAATGTTCCTGTGGTGTGAAGGAGAGTGGGAATTAGAGTCTACTTCATGGAGAAGTGCTTGTGCACTTGCTCTTACCCTGGAGAGACCCCAGCAAAACCATCCAGGAGCACTGGTGGAAACAGACACAGTTAGAGAAAATGAATAAATTTCAATTTTACGCCCAGGTTTACCCCACATCTGCTCATTTCTCTGAGAACTTCAACAGGTGACAAAAGTAGAAGAGCATCAGCAAGGATGCTGCACTGTTTTCCCATCAGCTTTTCTGCTGGTTACTCCCATCATAGCTGGCCAGCTTATGGCACAGAGAATGTATCTGGTACTGCATGTGCCAAACTAAACATGGGTAACGCACACTCATTTCTTTTACTAGTCTGGGGCAAGGCAGAGGGGGGGAAAAGGGTTTTAAAAATATCTAATGACAATAACAAATTCAGTGGAGGCAGTTTTTTGCTGTGCCACTACTTTACTGTATCTTCACATCAGCCCTAACATAGTCCAACTTCACAGTTCCAACTCTTTGCACCATTAAACATAAATCGTAGCCTCAAGAGATCCCTTTTTCCAGAATGGAGAAACAATTTAACGTCCATATCAGTCTGCAGCTTGTCCTGAAAAGGCTGTAAATTGTGCTGAATTATGTATAAAATCAATGTGAGGTGCTGTCTGCCAGAGATGGGTTGACATTAGCAATTTAATTTTCACGGGGGGGGGGGGGGGGGTGTGGGGAAGGGGCCAAA
>VZTX01009477.1:128345-250021 GCA_013400915.1 Pardalotus punctatus
GGGGGGGATGTGTGTGCATGGGTCACAAGTCCAAAATCTTCAAGATCACAGAACAACTGCTCATTCCATCCCTACTTCTTTAATTCTAACCTTATACCCATTTTGACTCTTTTTAGCATTGAAAAAAGGTCACCATAAGATTATGCTTCTATGAAACACCTCTTCAGTTGTCTGAAATGGGCAAATTTATATAATGTTCTTGATGGGGTGCTATTACAATCCACCCTTTCTACCCTAATTTCATGATAATCTTTATTAAGTGGACAGAGTGTCATATTCAACTAACAAAAATTTACACTGAAGACTCATTAAGGATTTTCAAGTAGTGGAGAAAATCTCCCCCGCAATAAGAGCGGAAGTACAACACATTCGTGTGAGCCAGGAGGACAAATTACCTCGTGATGATCCTCAGAAAAGCATGATATTTTATTTGAGACTGAATATGAATTATATCCTTGTAAAATTCCCCATCACTGTGCAGGTGGCCCACAGACCTACAATAAATACTTACACAGCATCTAGCTCATGACCCCAGCACTTTATACTTTTTATTACTGTACGTATGAGTGGAGCAGTGTTAAAATCCAATTTCATGGCATAGTCTTCTCCCTCTCCTCTAGAATGGCAGCTGATCTGATATTCCTGTGGCAGCTACTAAAACTCTGAGTGTCCAGTGGTCGTTGAGACATCAGCCAACAAAATTGCCGTCAAAATTCTCTTCCAAATACTCAGTTCTGAAATAGATTTCTATAAAAGCTCATTTAAACAGGGTCACCTGACATCACAACATGGTCCAGAGTTAAGCAAACATAGCACCTTAGTGAATACAGTGAGTTGTTAAAAAAAAAAGAAGTCATTAAAGGACATTTTTCAAAAGGAAGTCAACTGACAATTGATAACAACTTGGAATTGTTATGTCTCTGTTTTCTGAAAGAAATGCATTCATGCATATATTACTGCTCATTCAAGGTTGTTTACCTTCAAATACTATCATGCATGGCTTCAGGAATAATATATAGATGTAAATGTTTCCCTGAGCTGAAAGCTTGGAGGGCATCCCCAACGGGAGCATCTCAGTTGACACAGGAGCTTTGGTTCTGAATCCACTTTGGAAGGGCTGTGTTCTGCCACTCTCAGTTATGTTCTGTAAATGCACTGCTCCAGTATATACGTTGACACTACTGAATTTCAAAGGGGAAACATTTTTCTTGAGAACTTGACCTGATGGACTGCTATTCAGCAAAAAGGATTGTTTTCCAGCCTCTAAAGGAAAAGCCTGAAGGCTAGAGCTCAAAATGTTTCCTTGTGGTCATCAACCCATAGGAAAACCTTATTGCCATTTCAGTCCTGCCTTCAAAGAGCTGAAGGCTGAGCGAGAATGTCCAGAAAACAATTTATTTTGTGAATAAATGCAAAGTATTTGCGAACTGTTTCCTTCCCTATAAAATCTAGAGCTTTCCAAGAGATTTTAATGGAAAAATTTATTCATTCCATAATAATAGTATTTATTCAGCATATAAAACACCAAGACATAATTTATGAGCAAGGGCTGGGGCTTTTTACATCCCAAACAATAGTTTAGACTTTAAAGTCTTTTCTTAGGTATAGCAAGGAACAACAGGAAACACCAAAGCAACTAACTCTAAGTTAGAGCTTGGATTCAGACATTCTGCAGTCAGATTATTTGGTCTCTAGTCAGTGTGAATTCTTGCCACACAAAAAAATGGGAAGATGAAAAAACTTGGCAATAGCCCGGAATTCTTTGTTATGAAACATGACCGCAGAGCAGGTCTTTGAAGTTGCCTCTCCCGTTCCATGAGGAGCTTTTAAGGGTTGGGTTGACTATTTTTGGACATTTTTCTTGTTTGCTTTCATTTTGCCCAAATGAGGAAAAATCAGTTCTCAGGAAGACAGGGCTCTGAATATTGCTTCCTGACTAGGTCAGGCTAAAAGATACATTCTTGTTTATTTCTCAGTTTATCTTGAAATAACCTTGCTGAGCAAACTGCTCTTCAGTAACTTCAAGTCAAAACATCCCAGTAATGATTTTACATTTTTAGTGTAATTCCCTCTAATCATCCTAGCGCACTGCTTGTTTTTACAACTGCTTCACACAATACCACCAGTAATGAATGTTCTAGAATTGGAACATAATTTTGATTATCTGGCCGTTACTTTTGATTTATAGCACACAGAGACAGCTGGGGTTTTATAAGCTCACTGTGCAGTACTGCAGATAACAAATGTAATGTAATAATCAAACTTCTGTAATTTGGAACCCAGAATGGGTGGGCCCATAGATCTGTCTCTCTGTATAGACCCATACCATATCAACAAATTTTATCTTCAGAAACAGGAGTATAAAAGTAATTTGCACAATTATACTATTCATTATTCCTACCCAGAGCAAAATATGTTTCTTTCAGAATCAGTATTTAGGCTCTTTGGGAGGGAGTGAACCACCTGAAGGTGGTTTCATGAAATTACAAAAATGTGTACCACCATGAGGTTTAAAAATGCATTGGTTTTTAGATTAAAAAAAAAAAAGCAAGCCTCTCAAAATGAATATATTTTAAGAAAGAGTAATAAGTACAATCCATTGTGAACAATGAAATATCTTTTTCCCTGGGTGCAACAAAGGAAAATAGGACGTCTACAAGAATGTTCTCCACTAGGAGGAAAAAAAAATAGCCAATTCAAAGAAGAGGTTGGTCACTTAGTTTTGTTACAGGATATTGATTAAAGGTCTGAAAACAGCAGCAAAAGAGATGGTTACTAAAACTGAAATGGGGAAGTGGAAACAGAAACAAAAGTGGAAATATTTTCTCAGCTTTGCCAAGAGAACTAAGAAAGAAGAATTTGTTTATGCAAGGCAAAAGTGTTTAAAAAACTGTATATAAGACAGGAAATGCAGCAAGCAACAAGAATAATTCATAAACCAGAGAGCATTCCCTTTACTAATGAGAGACAAATGGTGCCAGGTATTTTCTGAAATAGTCTCTCACAAGGTGGGGGGAGAAGAATAAAGACGGAAGCAAGTAGAAAATAATGACCATCTTGCTGAGGCAGTAATTGCTTGTGAAGGTGGCAAGGAATACAAGAGATGAGATGTGTGGGTGCATTCCTGGGGTCCTACATGGGCAGCTTTTGTGTGCCCAGGGAAGAGGGACAAGAGATCTGCAGCTATGCTTAACTCTCCTGAGAGGCAACAGCTACACACACAGAAATGCATTGTCTGCAGCCAGAGCTACAGGAGAGCAGCTCAGAGAGCACATGTCCACCACCTCACCCTCACTGATCTTTCCAAAAAGCTCTCTGGGCAGGGTTGCAATGTCACGTTGCCACCACAGTGTATGTCCTTCTGCGACAGAAAAGTCGAGAGAGCACAAACATGTGAAATCTGATTATAAGTACCTACCGTATCACTGGCAATTGCTGCATTTTAAATGTTGTAGAAACCCACAGAGGTTTCAGGGGTAAAACAACTGTTCAGGACACTGAACTTTGAAAGGGAAGACAAGCCTTCCCAGCTATTACTATGTGGAGATTACATCCACCAGCCTGCAGAAAAACAAGCACACCGAAACAGCACTTAAGACCTTGATTCTTTGAGTCTGTAAACTGAAGATTACATAAAACCTGGTGTGAGAATTGGCACTGTTCAACAATCTAGGCAAACTGAGGGGGAAAACTGGGAAAGCTAAGTGCTGGAATGTAACCCAGTAGGACAGGCATCAGCATTGACACCAGGAGCCCCAAAGAGGCATCTCCAAGTTCTCCATTACACCCAGAAAAGCTGTTTGGCCTATACAGAGCAGCAGGTTGGCTGGAGAGTGTCGTGCATTGATTGATCAAATGGTCCCTAAAAATGGGATGCTCTTTCCCTATCTGTGTGATGGAAGGCACCTTGGGTCCCTGTGGGGAACACAGCCTTTGTTTCAGTCTTTCTTCCCCACTTCTATTCTCCGGCTGGGCTTTGTTGCTAACAGGAAAGACTTTTGTTATTCCTGTCACATATCAGCCTACAAATCAGGCTGCCAAAATTCCCAATTTTCCAAAATTTTGGAAAAATTCCAAATTACCTGAAGTTCAACCATTTTCTTCTCAGTGCAGCCCTCTGATGGGTATTGAAGCAGGCATCACAAGTACAAAACCTGGTTGCACATTTCTAGAGTAAGAACACACCTGACATTTGATGAAAGGTGATCAGTTCAAACATCTTTTTTCTTCAAGCATTTGAAATGCATAAAAATGATTTGCCTTTTGTTCTGTTCAGCAGACCTAGTGCTGATCTACCACTAGGGCTGAGAACTGTTGCTACAATTTCAATGGAGCTGTAGAGCTAGAAGTTTGTCTGATCAAGATAAAGCTCCTATTACTGTGAAGAGCCGGGTGCTTAAAAAAGATGACCTCTGTCCACTTTTAACAGAAAAATGTGCTACAGCCCAAACTGGAAATCTTTCACAGATCTCTCCCTTGGTGTGTCTTTTAATGTTCAATGTCAATGAATAAAGTTCATTTAGCATTTCCAGTTTGTTGGTTCCAAGTAACATTAATATATTTTGCTTAAAATACATTTCTTGCATAATTTTTTTGCGCTAGAAGTGGCCTTTTGCTTATTTAACATGCATTTACAGTTTAAATCCAGCCTTTTATGAAAGTTTTCCTTACATAACTATGCACAATCAGATTTTCATTTTCCGTGTCCTGATCTACATACCTTTTTCCTTATACTACAAATTGAATTTGGAAATAGCTTAAAGGTGGTGGTTGATAACTTTGACATATTACCCAAAAATCGAGGCTTTAGTACAGCATTAAGTTATAGATGCAAATGCATGATATAAATTATATCCCAACCTGAGTGGATTGCTACCTTTCATCAGGAGCAAGAGGAAGGAAGGAGACATGGCCACAAAAAGCCCAGTGGAGACACTCCCCATGCAGCATTTAACGCTCCCCAACTTAGATTTTGGAATTTACCTCCCGAAGTCACAGTCAAATGATGTAAACTATGGTGTGAGTGCTGAGGAAGCACTGACGTGGCACCAGTGAAGAGCTTCCCGCTCAGATGAACTCACTGCCCACCCAGCTGTCCCAGCACAGAAGGTGGTTATGCCAGGGCCTTGTTCCCTTCCCTGTCCACTGACTGGGGAACTGTAATGTTTCTGACGAGTTTGAGCTGCAAACTATTCACAATTAGATCCTTAATGTCTGTAAATGTAGGCATTAAACCTGAGCAGATTGCTGCAAGAGAATAAAAGCAGAGCTGCTGTACCTACTATGCCTGCTTTGTTTGCAAGTAAATCATGGTAACAGATCAGAAACATGATTAGTAATGACAAATTTCCTAATGGGGCTTTTTGGTAAAGCTCCATGACTGTAAGCACCTCCTTGAAGGATATAATTTGATATGTACTCAGGTTAGCAAGGGCTTGTCTTCACTTCAGCACAATAAAGTCCAGGCAGAAGATGACTGCTGCAATCTGCAATTTATTTTATTTATGCAATCTGCAGCATAATCACACACTCATTAAGCTGTCAGTCTAGAAATGAGCCAAAAATGATGCAATTTATATTATTTAGATAATGCATATTAAACCAAAGAGCTAGTCATCAGTGAGGAACTGAAAATTGTGAATTCCCAGAAATCCCAGCACAGATCACTTTGCGTTCACCTGGGAACTTGCCTTCCAAATTTGTGCTGGGCTTTCTTCTACATGCAGCTTGTTTCCAGCCCAGCATTATGAAATGCTAAAGACGCGCACACAACTTCTCACAGAACTCGAACGTATTTTGTGTACTTTTTATTTACTGTAGTCAGGGCTGCTCAGGTAGAAGAAAAAATGCCAAATGAAGCACCAGATCCAAAATTAGCATTTTATTCAGAACGTTGGGGTCAGAGGTGTATCATTCATATTCTGGTACACAATACAGAGGCAAAGCTGTTCTCAGAAGTCTCTCCAGTTTGAAAGCTCCTTCCCCACCTCCCCCCTCCAGGGCCCCAAAACATACTGTATATTTTCTCGTGCCACCAGTATCAGGCCAACTCCCATCCCCCCCCTTTTTTTTGGTACAAATTATGTAAAACTTTTTTGTGCTAAGAACTTTTCTCCCTCCCCAAACAAAAAAAATAATAAAAATAAAAATAAAAAAAATATTGAGTACTCTAACTACAGTTCAACAATTGAATCAATGTCACTTGTTTGCAACCTGTTTTGTAAATACTTTATCCATAACGAAAGATATAAACATGCAAAAACCTGAATCCATAGTCCAAATAATACATACACGTGTTCTGAAGTTTCTGCACTTCTCCACAGACTATGCCAATAAAACATTATGTACACATACTATTTTTTACAGTGAAGTGGGAAAAAAAAACTAGAAATAAAAAAAAAAAAAACCAAAAATAAAACCAAAAAGTGTACATGGATTAAGACCAAAATGTGTCTAACATTCTAG
Organism: Pardalotus punctatus; assembly: GCA_013400915.1. Classification (NCBI taxonomy): domain Eukaryota; kingdom Metazoa; phylum Chordata; class Aves; order Passeriformes; family Pardalotidae; genus Pardalotus; species Pardalotus punctatus. Next base: position 134,811 of record VZTX01009477.1, read on the forward strand.
CATAAGAAAAAAAAAAAAGAATTCTGCTACAAACTGGTGATATGAAAACTCCCTTTATTTGCAACCAGCTGCATAAGTTTTAGAATTTTAGTGAAAAAAGTCCCCTAACATCTAAAACTAGAAGTAATATACATTGTTCCACCTCATGGTCTTTTCTCCCAGATAATAAAATTGTTCCATGAGGATTTTTTTGTTTATTTTTAATCTCCTTATTTTAATAAAAGCAATGCGATGTAACAAAAGCATGTTGAAGTTTATTGTGTTTCACCTTACTCCTCCCCACCCCAACATATTTTGTCTCTTAAATGCATCATTTCCTAAATCAGTACCATTAAAGCCTTAAACATAAAACTAATTCCGATCTGAAAAAGGTACAAAAAGGCACATAAAATCCCAGTGCTTCTGTACTGTAAAATTCAAGTGTAACTGAGCTCAATATTTTTTTCCAAACAGCATTGGATCACTGATATTCCACGGAGCCCAAATTGGTTTGCAGCCTAAGCCAAAGCCTTCAGCAAGCACTTGTGCTAGTAGACTACAAAGTTAAAGCCTAGCTTCTGTATGCTTTTGGGGAATATCAGTTGAAATGTTTGTACTTGTCCAAAACCAAAGTTCACTCTGAAGTTCAGTCATCACCTCCACCGTACATATCAGCAAGTTTCTTGAAACGTGGGCCCCAGTCATTTAGGTAGTCATAGTCTTGCTCACCACCACTACTTGAAGAGTTAAGAGAGCTCAAGGATCCTGCAGTGGAGCCGCTTCCTTCATAGTCAAAGACTAAGAGGGAGTCATAAGGTGGGGCTGTAGGGTCATTGTCCGCTGCTTTAAGCCCCTGCAAGAAGGAGAGGGAGAAAAAGAGATAAAGTTCTGGGTCTGAGAGCAAGACAAAAGCATATCTGGAATATTTGCAGCACAGTTATCTATCAAGCACCACTTGAAAAAACAAAGTTTTTCCTCTTCTGCCATTCAGTGCAAAACAGGATTTACATTTTTGTAACTCCTTTTAGAATGGCTGGGCTTCCAGCATTACAGCACTGGACATTTTTAAAGTAGCTGCAATTACAGCCCTAATGAAACCTTAAAACAGAGTCATGGTGCCTGGAACAAAGCTAGTAAATAAACAAAGATGTACAGCTCACAATCACAACCTGCACCATGGGCAATGTGGGAATGGTTACACAGACAAATGAGGAAGGAGAAATAGGTATGTTTGCAAAGATTCACTTTAACAGTCATCTCACAAGGCCAACAGCATATCCACTGACTTCTCTGGCCTGCAGTCCATCTGTATGTGCCAAAATCGGTATTTAGCTAGTCCTGCAAACTCATGTGCCTCTGTAGGCTGCTGTGAGAAAAATACATGGTGTGTTGTCTTAAGCTTTTTCTGTTTTGCCACAGCCACCCACGAGATCCACCTGCTCTTCAAAAAAACAGTGACATCTAAGCTGAATACAAGATGATGACCGTTTTTGTTTCCTCATTTCAAAGTACTGAAGTTATCAACACATGAATAGTGGGTCTTCAGCAGTTTTAGATTTCCAGTCTGTAGAGTTGAATAGCCCAAATTAAAACCAACAGAAACTGAATTGGAGGAAATGCTGGGAAATTGGAGAGGAAAAGCCACGAAAGAGCCACACTTCTTCCAGAGAAAAGTCTCTTCATTCCCTGTTTTCCTACACAAGTCCAAACCTAAACAGTTGCATGAGTAACTTATTTTAGAATGAGACAATTTTTCTGTGCTTATCCGGGGAAGATTTACAAGCTGAATATAGAAGGCTGAAGCCTGAAGTCAAAAAGCCCTCTTATGATTTGTATTTTTCAACCTCACAGTTTCTTCCATGGGATTAGCAATGCTTTTTCAAGATCTTCTACTTTGAATAGGATCTACTCTGGCAGCCACTGACAAAGGATAATGTATCTTCCACAATTCTGTAAGGCTGTGCTAAGATTTTAAATTGCTCACTATTAACTTTTACCAGTGCTATTTGTGCTGGTTTTACTTTTAATTTTTCATGTTATTTACTAAAAGAATGGCTTTATTATACGCCCGCTTATTTGAAGGAGTAAGTATGCCTCCTTCAAATTATTTAACATATTCTGGATTTAAGAAAAGTACATTTAACTCTTAGTTGTGTTTAGTCCAAATATGACAAAATGGAACCAGATTATGGTTTTTCTTCTACAAATATATATTATGGTGCATATACATATTAAACCCATTAATTAAAGCATATGGCATTGATAAGGTAGAAGTCAATCCTGGTCCTTTATTACCTATCTAAAATAATTCAGAATTGTGCAAAATGTAGCTAAAATAATTTCCACATCAGTGGTGGAAAAGCCCAGCATATTTATCAAGCTAACGACCTCTAATAAAGAACAAATGTTGGCCTTGAAATGATCATTTCACGTGGTACAACAACATCAAGCAGGTTATTAATAGCCTGCACTAGAAGAGCAATTTTGAATTATGAGATAAGAATAATTGGTGATGCTTGTTATCTCTCTCTGGAATTTTCTAACCTGATGGCCATAATAAATTTCTAACCTGATGGCACAAAAGATGCGAGATTTTGAAAAGGCAATAGCAAGTGTTGGAAGACACCCCTTATCCACCTTCCAAGGGGGAAACAGTTCTAAGGCATTCTCTTACTTTCTGCTGCTGAAGCACATAGGCAACTTTACTTCTTAGGCAGCAACCGGCCTTATGGTATTTAAATTTTTCCTTAATCCTGCTTGGGGTGACAGACACCCATGTGTTTGGAACACAGCTGACAGGGAAGGAGAATAAATACTAGCTGAGGTTAAGGAGTGCTGAGGTACGAATGCCAGGTATCCATGTGTGAAAGTCATTTACAAAGTCATTTTGGAAAAGAAACGTTATTTCCCTGTAGTTCTGCCTACTAGTAGCCAGCCAACCATGGCATACCAATTTATTAAAAAAAAACAAACAGTGAACAAAATGTTTTCCTGCATCACTGCAGAAATTCTGATACCTATCAGTCATCCATCACAAGGCAGAAGGCAGCTTCTTTCCATCTGTTTTTCTAAAGGGGAAGTTGTAATTTCTTTTTCAATTTGCTGCTGCTATCATGATAGCATTTAAGAAAAGGAAACTGGTTTTGAGTTACTGACTTACAAGATAGGATCTCACTAACAAATCCACTTTTTCAAAGGTTGTGCTGGCGGTGTAATCCATTTCATTCAGAGAACGTAGCTATGGGTCATGTTTTGGAGGTATTGATTCCACCGCGCAGCGCAAGTTACACTGACATTTGCACCTATCTTCTGCTTCACAGTGTAATGACTGAACTTCGTGTCTCACTCTACAAATGACAACCAAGATTTCTGCTCTATTTGTGTTGCAAGCTACATACTAAAACAAGAAAGAAATACTATGATTTTTTCCTCTTTCCCTCTGCTAAGCAGATTCTTCGAGCATACCCAGCGTACTGCTGTGCTCTGCTGTTGGGTTCTACAGCACATCAGACAGGCCTGGCAGTGATATCAGCTCATGAAGCTCCCTTTGATTTCAGCATTGCCACCTTTTCTGCTTATTATGTTGCCCCTTTCAGCGGGTGGAGGCGGTGTGGATACACAGCCTGCTATAAATGCACAACTGAAAAGGCAACAAATGGCTGCCAGGAGTGGCTTCTACTGATTTTGCTGCCAAGGTGTTGTCAGTTGCTTCTGAAAAGAGATCTCAGTTTTTGCCAGATGTGTTCAAGAACCTCAGAGCAGCAGAGTTATTACAGTTACTTGGTTTACAGTTTCCTGATCTGAAAACCCAAAGTTTTTACTAGAGTGAGAAGCTTGTTCAACAACAGTATTTCCTGGGCACATCCTCAGGAGGCAGGGGAACCTGCTGGGACAGGAATTGTCACATTTCCTTGCATGTGCTCTAGGGCACAACAAGCAGTCAAAGAAGAGCCACAACAACAGAAAGGCCAGCTTGAGAGCTTGGACAGACTCACTTTTTTCCCTTTTCCTCTTTTATATATGTAGTAGAGCTTTCACTAAGGAGGAGATAAGGGGCAGAACTGGAGAAACTACAGTGGCTTGGCTGAAGAACAATGGTAACCTTAAGTTATACTTGCCTTAATACAGGTAGCATTCTCCCTTTCTCTCAAATTAAAGGAAAAGCAACCCCCTCAAATCTTCAGCTAACACAGAACATGACAGAATCTAATGCTTCTATTTTCATTAATCCTACCACTTAATCAGATTCAGCAGACTTTTGATAAGAAGGAGAGGAAGAACAGAGACCTTCAGGAAAATTTAGAAAAAAAAAAAAGGCTTATATCTGGAGCCATTTTTTTGACTTGAAAAAACAGAAACCATTGAGGGATTCCATTCTGCATGGAGGTGCACTGTATCAATAACCATTTACTAAGAGTGAATTGAGGGTCCTCCATGTCCCCATGGGATGAGACCTTTAGTTTGCAGTTTAAATTTAAATCTAGTTTACCTCAGGCTGCGTCCTCTACTGATTATAAACATATTCTTAGCCACAAACTCTCCACCACAATGTAACTTGCTTGAGATTTCTAGGGACAATACAGGTGGGTCTTGAAAACAGAATTAGCAGAGGTACTTCAACAGGTCTAATTTATACTGTCCTGCAAATCCTGACTATTCTAAGTGTTAATTATGCTCCACACTCTGCAGGTTGGGCTTTAAAAAGCTCAGAATGGAAAACAAGGTCTACAGAGGATTCATAATAACACATGACTTTTTTCACTGACTTGTTTGTACACTGGACTGGAAGAAAAGGAGGTTTCTCCCTTCCCCTCTTATATTAAGAGATTCATCTATCCATTGAAACATACAAAACAAGAAAGTCCCTGAAGTCATTTAGCTTATGCCTGCAAAACATATTTTGACTATCAGACACCTCTGGAACCCTCCTATTTTACACAGTTCTAGCTCTGTACATGTTATCTTAATTTTGTGTTATAAAAATGCATCACTTTTTATCATAATTCTACCTTTTCAACTGAGAAGTCACTAGAATACTACAAAATACTCTTACTTACATGTGTCTCATTGAGTTACGTAGATTTAATACAAGGGATGACAGATAGAAAATAATACACCAGAAGAAAGAGAGCACTGCTAAAAGGAAAAAAAAAATCTAAATGACCCACTAGGCCTTGTTCTTTTGTTTCTATGACTCTGTAATGAAAATAAGAAGAAAGAAAACCCCCACACTTCCTTGGCAATAGGAGCTAAACCCTCCAGTATCTGAAATCAATGACCTATAGTTCTTTTTTTGTCAAAAGCTGGAGTAATTCAGAAGCTAATCCAAACAATGCTGTCTGTGTGTCTGAGGTGCTGGTGAGAATTCAAAAGACTAAATTAATTCCCACAGGTGGACCAGCATCCCAAAAGATCATTCTGACTAACATCTCCTGGAGCAGGGTCAAGTCTTCCAAAAGATCAGACTGATCTCCAAAAGTGTTGCATCTTTTCAAACCAAGGGGGTAAGGCAGACTTTGCTACCAAAGTACTGACAATTCAAAGGTAGCCTCTCCCTGCTCAGCTAGTGACTGGGCTAGTTTTGTGGGTGGTTTGGGTTAGAGATGCCCAAGGGAAGAATTATGTCTAATAATATTGAAGTTGGATGCAGAGAGATATGAACTTTGCTCCTTCTTATCTTGCTATGTTGTTTCCACAGCTCAGTTTATCTTCTGTAGGAACTGCCTTAAGAAACATCTGGTACAGGCTTTACTCAAGATATTTCTTCAATTTACCTCAAGTAAAACTGAGAGGAACTTGCCAAATTGCTTGGGTTTAATCATATCAGGACTGCAGGTGCAATTTTCTGGAGAGTCTGAAAACCTGTGCAGCCTGAATGTTTCTGCTCTAGACACTGATAACTTTTAAATTTAACAGTAACAGTGAATACTACTATGAAAAACTCATTTCCCCCCTACACCCAGTAGACACTTTAGAATCACATTTGCCATGGGAAATCTTTTATATGAAACACAAATTAAGATGACATTATTTCAGAGAAATAAAATGTCCATTTTGCTCAGACTTCTAGGAAAACAGACAGAACATGGACAATCTTTGAGTAGCTACTATCTACTAGAGAGAGGGTTAGGTGGAATGCCCCGTAGTAAAATAATGCCTCGCTGTGAAATCCTAAGAAAAAAATACCTGTAGAAGAAAAGCTAAGTATATAATGCTTAAAACATAGAAATTACCTCACAAAGTTCCTTTCAATCAGAGGGTACAATTAATTCGGAGCTAACTTGCAGACAGGAAAATTGCCATGTTTTCTTTAACTTCATATATATTTCCCTATATTATCTTAATCAATGACATTAATGACACTATTTCACTGTGTATGAATAGCTGGGAGGAGCTTTCTTTTTTGGTGGATGGCAAGGGGAAGTATAAAGGGAGGTACTGATACAATACAATAGACAGTGGGAAGAAAACGACTCCGTGATCATCGGTATTGTAATATAAACACACTGGGTTAAATTAAGACAGCAAGTGCTGTTTCTTCAGCTCCATGTGTACATATTGATGCAATCATCTTCAAGAATGATAACCTACTGAAAAATAATATTGCAAGAACAGCTTGCTAAGTAATTTAAAAATTGTAGGAGGCCAGACAACCTCTGGCCCTCTTCTGGCTTTCCAGCAGAATCACCCCCATTCCTTGCCTTTGCTCCAGAACAGAGGTGCTCTGAGAACAAGAAAAACCCAGGTTCGTCACAACTGCCAGCCAGGTGGGCACTGTCTGGTCGCAGCTGTGTGAGAACAGGATAGGAATCTCTGACTGACTGGAAGCACAAGGAAGTTCTTGTGTGTACACTGCCACGGCCAACAGTACAGGCCTTTTATTGTCCCGTATCTCCACTATTTTCTAGAAGCCAATTATAACTGTAATATTTAGAAGTGTAAGGCATGCAAAAAACTGGAGTCTCTTAAAATACATCTTACAAGAATATTTGTACATTTCCTGCTAGTCAATTTCCCTCTAAGTTTTTTGACAATTGTATCGCCATACACCTTAAAAACGGCAAATTCAATTTTCTGCAGCTTTCGAACACAAAAGACTTTAGTATATCAGCCTGACTTTTCTTTAAGGCAAACAAGAATATACACGTTTGCAGAAATAGTTCTGCAATACTCTTCAATATGTGTCCAGCTCTAGCTGACAAGGAAGATATGAAAAAATCAGAAAATAATTAACTACTACAATTCATGTACAGAATAAAGCAAAAACAGTAGTAAATTCTGGGTTAGCTTTTTTTTTTCTATAACCAGCAAGCACAAGCAACATGTTCTACTGTAAGTACTACAACACCAATGATTTAAGATTAACAAGTGATGGAAATAACAAGGATCATTTCTTTCAGAACTATGAGTGCTCTGGTATAGCCTGAATCTCAATTACATGTATTAGAGAAGAATCAAAGATAATGCAAAATCTTTGAAAGCTCTATGACAAGACAAGTATTAAAAGCACTTACATAACATTTAATTTAGCTGCCCTGCTCACTAATCATATGTGGTGGAATTTTTTTGGTCTTATTGAAGGTACTGAATTTCCACTATTATCTGGATTCAAAGGGTAATGTATGTGGAGAATGAAAATGAACTTCTTCCATTATTAAATTACTGTGAATTAAGAAATTAATTTAGGCTATACCACAATTTTGTTATTCTGTTTATTACTTGGAACCCATTGCATAATCCTGCTTGGAGATATTGTGGTTGCAGCTGATAATGTATTATGAATGTAATTAATATGAATGCACAGAAGATAATTGATGTATCTTCCCTTCCTGTCTGAATGAGTTAACTAAATTTGTCTGCACTTTAAAAGAACATACTTACTTCTGTCTTGCGAGACAATTTTAATTGTCTAAGGAAGTTTAAAAAAGTTATTATGTTCTATCATAGCAGCTACCCATGTGAAATAGAATAAACAAAATACAAAAGCTTATCAGATCTTAGGAGGAAACTCTTTTTCACTCCTCTACCTCATTAATGAAGTCCCCAATGTCCCCAGGATGAGGAGCAGCTGATCTGACTGGATACTGAGGTTCTGCATGGATTGGCCTTTCATCAAGACGTCTGATTCCAACAGGTTTGATGGCATCTGGTTCCACAGTGTCAGGCTGTTGGAGCTGGCTCAAGTCATAATCCTGCAAAATATGAAACAGAGACAGTACGTTAGCAGAATTTCAAACAATATCTGTTAGGGGGAAACATGAGAAGGAAGAAAGGGAAAACGCAAAGTATCATTTCACCAGAAGTCCTATCTTCAGGATTGTAATGCTTACTGAGAATAAGTCAATAACACTGTTATTTGCATACCAACAGGATGTTTTTGGATTGATACTCCCTGAATCTCCTGTTTTGATTCTATTCCATCAGATTTGTAGAGCTTCTCTAAGTTTTCCCTTGAGAAGCAGGGATTTGAGTAGTACTATTAAGAGACTAAACACTTTACCTAGTAACGATGATTTACAGCATACAGCAAAGATGCCAAATCCAACTCTTATTTTTCTAAGAAAATAAATACCATGCATTCTGAGAAAAAGGCAAGCACACTGTTCTGCAATATTTTCTAATACCTTCAAAGAATGAATTTAAGACTCCTTGATGATTTCATATGGCTTCCCTAATATGAAAGCCAAAGGGAGAAAAATGTCATAAGAAGTACAAAGCTCCTCAGATTTGGCTTTAATTCTAAGCACTTTCTAGAGATTACTCATGAATCTGTTCATTAAGTACTTGACGCTGCAGTTTCAAACTCTGGCAGACTGAAGTTAACATAGCACTATGAATTCCAATAAGCAGTATGTATGCATGTAAAAATTTTAATTAGATCAATGTTTATGCATTTAACACAGATATGCCTGAATTCTCTTTGCACAGTGTGATGCATCTCATCATTGTCATTCCCCTCACTGTTGCCATGTCTAGAAAAAAGCCATGCTCTTAGATGCCTTTACACAGGGCACTGGTGAGAATGTGCAACAAAGAACTGGACTTCAAGGCTTAAAAAAGCTGTTCAAGAACTATCAGCAGATGGGGGCTTATGCCAACCCTACTGTATGCCAGATACCCTGCCCCACAAATAATCCAAGGAGTTAGGAAGCATCCTAAATAAGATACTCTATCCCTCAAAAATATACATTTTTCAACAGTGCTGCTCTGCTAAAAATGTTATTTATAATCTCAACTTGCTGGAAGTTGTCTGTGCAGACTATTAGATTTTCATTAGTTCCTTACTGGGTCCTAAAGGAAGGAATGCAAGCTTTTACTGCTGCTGTTAATTCACGGGATGCATATCCTCTTTGAGAGCATGACTCAAATCCAGACTTTTCAACAGGACAAGAATTCTTTTGACAGCAGTGATGGTAGTTTGTGGGGAGAACTCTAACTGATTATCAAATCTACTACAGTTTCTGATTGTTACTTGGGTTCTCAGATGACTGCACACAAATATACAGTCAAAAAAGGTGGAACAGCTCCACTGAGATCTGAGAATGCAGTTTCATATGCTTTAATTAGATTACAAGTTCCTTGGGGCAGAGCTGTAACTCCTACCCTTCGGTACTTCATGTACCAAACAGAATAATAAGTGATCTCCAGGAAGCAGTATGAATCGGAGAAAGTAAACAGAACAGAACTTTTTATCCTTTCCCTTTTTATTACGTAAAATAAATCAAAATAGTTTAGAGATGTGCTACAGAAAATCCTATCAAACAGAGAAAAATGTACTTTTTAAAATTTATAAACATGTAACATGAGTGCTATTCATACCCACCCAAAAGATAAAGGTGGAAAACACCAACAGGGAGAAATGAAAAATACTTTTTAAAAATTTTTAATCTAGCCATTTCATTGTGGAGGAATTCAAACTGGTATGGTTAAATAACAATGTATTAAAACCAGCAGAGCTTCTCTGTTCATTTCAATTCTATGTAGATAATTTTTTCCCTACCCACACACATATGTACACAGCTCTTTTACTGGTTAGTGGTCATACAGAAATATAGATCAAGTCTGTCAGTCTATTATGCCCATATCTAAGGGCATCCTTTTTTGTGTATTTAATAGTTTTGAGACACATCCAGGCTCGAATAGCTAAAAAGACAGCAAAGATGGCCATACATGAGGTAACAGCAGTGCAGAACCTGTCCTTACATGGACTCCCACTTTGGTTTTCTTTTCGAGGGCAATTTATGACACTGTCATTTCGCCTTCTATCAAAAAAAAATTTATCTTGCAGATCCAATAGTGTACAGAAAGGAAAAGATCCATTGTACTTATTACCTGAGATGCTCAAACCCCTTGTATCATCAAAATCAATACTAACTGTACATCACTGGGGTATGGCCAACTCATCCACCACCTCCCCAAACTGGCTTAGTGCCAGGCAAACACAGCATCATGCAATGACTCCAGCTGTTTCAACATTCTGTCTAAAGTCAACTCTACTCAATTATTGCAAAGTAAAAGAAGGAAGAATGTTTTCAAGTGCCAGGTCATGAGCTGTTTAGAGCTGCTAAAGTCCCATCTCTTCACTCAGTGCTGTTTTCACAGACAGGAAAGTGGGAAAGCTTTTCACCTATTATCTAAAGCTCCTGAATGGACTTAAATGTTAGCCTCAAGCAGAGTTTGTTAAGATAGTTAACTGTAAAAGTGACAGCTAAATGGAAAACTGGCACATCAAAGAGAGAAAAAACCATGCTGGGATAGGCTGGGACAGCCAGCTTCAAGCAGTATTCTGGGTCATCATTTTTACTCTTAATTTCAGGACCGCAAGTCAACAGTGCTTTTGTTTTGCTCCAGTCTTTTCCCATATAACCTGTTCATACTTAAAATCTGCTTAGGGACTACTGGCAATTCCTTGGGGAACAAGACTTGGCCCTCTGTTGGAAATGTACTTCAGCCAGAGTTGTGAGCATCTAATTCATATGGCTGCCAGTTTTTGTCAGAGGTATTTATTTGTGCTGTTTAGCAGCCCTAACTCCAGCAATTCTAGAAAAAATTCCCTTCCATCCCTTTGGACTTGAGCAAACCCAAACAGAAGATTAGTTCATGTTGCTCTCCTCAAACTTCTTGACAAACTTAAGATTATTGACAAAAGTGAGAACTTACTTATTTTTTCTCTATTGGAAGATTGCTAAGACCTATTAGTTTGCTCCCATTTTGTATCTGGAAGAACTCAGGCCTTTAGAAACCAGAAACTTGGACTAGTCTGATAGTCCAAGCCTACAGGCAGCAGCGAAACAGAAACCTCACATTCTTCAACAGGGCTCTAAGTGAAGCAAGTTGAATAATTCTTTGACTTTCCACTTGTTTATGAAGGGATTTATTGGATCCTGGAGCCAACCTGTTTGATAACTCTTGGTTAAAGAGAAGAAAACCTTAATGTGCTAGAAGGGCATTTTATCAGAAGTTGCATCTTGTGAAATCAATCAATCAATCTCATTGCCCACCCTGAACCCCACGAACCCCCTCTCCCCTCTAAGCTAATTACAACGTTGACATTATTAGCTATTCACTTAGGTCTAACAGCTTTAAGCAAAGACTGTCCTACAAATTAACCACCTCACCAGAAGTGTATGCAGAAGGCTCTAAAACTCCCCAAAGCACTTGTTTAAGAACATCTACACAGTAGTTCAAAGCACAGTTCACGTATCTCAGTATCTCAACTTGAATAGAAGAAACACCCAGAATAGAAGAAAAGACCATTTTATATTCCCCAGTAATCACTGAGAAACAAGAAAACACAGCCTTCAAAAATCTCCTCCTTAAACAACTTCCTCTTGGACAAGGCAGATATTCACCAAACAGCACCTGAGTAATAATCCCTTATACAGCAGTCATCAGTTACAGAAGGAGAGATTTTTTTGAAAAGTACCTCACTTTCTGACTGACAGTTACCAGATCCTACAACTCCTAGAAAAATAACCAAAAAAAGGGAGAGTAGGCCAAGAATTGAGAGATTCTCAGAAACTTCTGGTTTTAAACATCTTTTATTTCTTTCATCCTGCTTAGCTGTTCTAAATTAGAAGATTTACTTAAGTTCTTGGAAAAAAACCCAAACAAAATAAAAATTTTTACAGTAATGGAATCTGCCTTGTATGAATGTATATCAGGGCATTATGAAGCAGAACTGCAAACAACAGAATGTAACCACAATGTACCAAAACCACAAAATGCTATGCATAGGCAGGAGTGACTTTTTTTTGAGAAAGGAAAACTCTGAAAATATTGTAATATATTACAGCTGAACTGAGCTTTCCGCTACCACAGCCTAGTGCCTGGAATGTGACTGACATTCACTAATGATTTATGCATCTCACTTCTCTGTTATCTCAGAGGTCTGTTTATTTCCTGGCTGTTCATGAGACTGTGTGATACACTTCTAGGGATGACTTGGGTTTTTACCTTCTACAGAACTAAAGCTCTGGTTAGGCATGAATGTAGGTCTGGACATATGAATAACATAACAAAACCACTATACCTGTTTCTCATTTTCAAGGGATGCACCCATTGCAAAGAAATATGGAAGTTCATCTCTATCCCCATACAAGAAACAATCAACTTAATTAATTGTCACCAGATCACTTTGACTTAATTTGATGGTGAGACCTCTAAGTGTCATTCACTGAACACAATCAGCTGCAGTGGTTTAGGTGCATATAAAGCAATAGTAGCAGAAATTTACATTTCACCTGTCCCTTACAGAGGGTGGTGCCTTAGTATAAACTCAGGTTTTTTATTTTCAGAAGAGAACAGAACTAATTATGACTTGGAAAGTACCTATGGATAAAACATGTGTTCTGCTTTGCCTCTGTGTTCCAAAGACAATTACTGTTTACTGCAATAGAGAAACAGGATAGGGAAGTAAGGAAAGAAGTATTTTAATGCTGTATGTTCCCACTGAGATCTTTGAACAACAAAGGAAGTGAAAACCAATCCTGCTATATATATTTTACCCCCAAACCCACCAAACATTACCCTAAAAAGCTATTAGAAATTTGCACTTAAAATATTGCCTGCTCTCTGAAAATATTCCAACCCACCCTAAATCTTACATTTCCTGAAATAACGGGACTTCAAAAAAAACAAAACAAAGACTGATTAGATGTAGGCTGCAGGTGGGCGGATAGTTAAAACTGCCTACACCAACAGCTGATCTTTGTTTGTCACTTGCTTTTAGATTACTTTCTGCCATATTACTTTTCCCATTTGTTTTTATTATACATGCATCTGGAGTACTACAAGTTAATAATTTTTAAGACAAAGAAAAAGCTAACATCTTTTTTAATAATAAAAAAGGTGAAAGTTAAACTTGAGCTGCAGGTAAAACACAGTAACAGGCAGAGGTTCTAGACATGATAAAATAAAACAAAACTATTTTGTAATGGAATTATGAAAACATTACTTTTCATATCATGAGATAAAGATTCACTAAGGAATGACAGTAATTCCTCCACAGGAGCACTGTATGAGTCACTTATTCAAAAAAGTGAAGCTAATGTCTTAGTAAGCAAACACAATCCCTGAAATAACTACCTTTTAATTATAGTATTGTATATTCATGGGGAATATCTTAGCAACCTTTATTTCATTCATTATGTTCGAAATTTCAAAACATAAAACATGTTCTATTCTTACTGCAATGCAAAATGAAGGTTAAAAAGTGAGAGTAAATGATCTGAATAACACTCAGATAGGGACAGATAGATAGATAGAAAAAGAAAATCTAATCACATGGATTTATAAAGTTCATGGAGTAGGTAAGGACCATTATCATGTGTACAACAGACATTATAACAAGACCCAACACAGAAGACTAATGTTAACTCAAAATGTGGGCATACAGAAAGTTAACCATAAGGAAAAATACCCCAAAACCCACACACAAAAATTCAGAAGCGTTGTCGAATTTGCTTTTATCTATGACACATAAATGCTGGAACACAGCTACCCTTTCTATCAAGGAGCATTTCTGTTTAGAATTTAGATCCTGCATACATAACAATAAACCATTCCTGTTTTATTTTTAATGTGATTAACACCATTAAAACAAATGCTACTATATTTTCTTTCTTTACATAAATATGTAACAAAATACAACAAAAAGCAAGCTATTGAGTACTGTAAAAAAAAAGTGATGTAGGAAAGACCATGAAGAATCCTCAGGAAGACAACTACTGTGAATAATAGTAAAATCATTGCATTGGAAATTCCTGTGCAAATTCAAAAGATTTGAGAGCTAGATTATCCTACATGTTCAAAACAGCTCATCTGCAGTATTTTAAAAGCATACCACCCACTTGCTCAGGCAACTTGCTTCAACAGGACCACCTGCACAAGCAAGTACCACTAAAATTCAAAAAACATTATAGAAATTAACTCAAAGGAGAGAAGAGAATCATCCTGTGCAATGAGATGTCTACAAAAGCAATTAGATGAAAAAAAAAGAAAGTATCACAGTTATCAGGCTGACATATGCTGCACATATCTCAGTAAAGCACCCACCGCCTTGTTATAAGTCACAAATTGCCCAAGATATGTGACGAAAATGAGTTAGTGATGGTTATGGGTTGTGATGTGCTGTGTGCGTGAACTACACTGCAGACACATGCTAAGTGCTTCAACAGTCAGCAGCAGATTTTGGTAACTTGAACTGAGACCGGTGTTACAAGTTCAGAGCACACTGTATCAGCCGAGAATTATCATCATCAGCACCTCACACCATCCCATTTGCTAAACAACTACAAGCTACAGATCATGTGGTCCATTAATAATCAAGGGGGGCACTCACTACCAATTTTGTAATTTGAACCTTCTGTTTCAGGATATAATGAACTATACTGTCCTCCACGTCCATGAGTTTAAGGTTCAGGTGTAATTTTAGGAAAAACAAAACAAAATACCAAGGTTTAACAAAAAAAAAACCACCAAAAGACAGGCAAACAAAGAAACTAAGCACAAAACAAAGAACACTTCTCCCCTCCCAACCTAGTTCCACTGACTTCCATGGAATAATGCTGACTCAAACCCTCCCATGGTCCATCGCCTCTAAGTCAGGCAGCTAAATTGTTAAAAGTAGAATATAGTAAACATAATCCTAAAAGATTTCCAAATCCAAAGCTTTCTACCTGGAATGCCTCTGCTACCTGTCATTCTTCCCTTATCCCCAGCTTCTGCTAGTACAGTCATCCTTCACAAAACCCAGAGAGAGTTTCTGCCTGGAGCGACAGGAGTGCTGTACACTTTTTGGAGTCTGTTTTTCAGCCCACCTTTTCTAGGTGAAAAAAGCCCTGAGTATTTCCAGCGCTGACAATGCTTTTCATGGCATTGAGCAGGCTGACTTCAGTTATGACCCACAGATCAAAAGCTCTTCTGGCTTAGAGAATTAATAGTGCTTTTCTCAGCTGCTGTGGAGATCACATGACTCTGTTTACATCATGCCAGGCTAGAAGATGACTACGAATCATTCAAGATCCTCAATTTTCTTGACGAGCATTCAGTCTGTCAGAGTGAACAAAGCAGGCCAAAATGGCCTCACACAGGATTAACAGAAGACCTTCACAATGGACTGAACTCATACTTTATTACAGATTTCACATAATAATTCCTTGGAATTGCTGGCACAGGACCAAAAAACAAACACGCCAACAAAAACAAAACCAGGAATTCCAACTTCTTGTTGGCAGTTGCTATGACTCAGAGGAACTAGCTGGAATTTGAACTCATCTAATTTCTTATCGCAGACATAACTCTGAGAGAATGTACAGAGAGTTTGAAAAGAACATGCTGAACATGCTTTAGGACTTTCTGATTCTGCTGTGACAGTGAAGAAACCCAACTGCATAGCTTCAAAAAAAAATAGATTAAACCACTCAAATAAATAAAATTATTTAAAGATAAAAACCCCCAGTTTAAAAGTAATTTGGTTCAGGATACAGAGATCTAAGTTCTACCATGTACCCTCAAGCCCTAACAGTCACATCTTCAAATAACCTAAACATCTGGGAAACAGGAGGCCACACAAGGTAAATCTTCAAGTTTTCCTTCTAGAGAAGCATGCGATTTTAAAAAGTAATTTGCTGGCCATAAATAGAAGTAATTTTAAATGGTCCTGATTATGAAAATGTCTGAAGGTTTTACAATATTGTTTTCACTGAGATGCACATGAGGCTTTAAAATTCCCTTCTATTTCACCACTTGAGATGCACCCCAGGCTGGATGGCTCTGTGTTTGAGCCAACTGGTGTACCACCTCCTACTGAAGCTGCTTGTTTAATCAATCCACAGGATTTTAGGGATGGTGCACCACAAAGAAGTTAATATTGACGCAGAGCATTTTCCTGTCATTTACTGATGACTTATGGATCCAAGATGACATGAAGCAATTTTTCTTGATTTTAATAGAACAGTGGCAGTTTTACCCTATGAGGCCTCCTTCTGATAATACATTTTTGATGTTCGTCCCATAGTTTTTTAGAACACTCACTTTGACACTTGAGTGTTCTCATTACCACTGACAAAAATGCAAAGATCTTTAGAGCCAATACTTTTGCCCACAATACTCTGTACACAGCTTTGCTTGTGCAGTATTTTGCTAAGCCATGGTTTGCAAAAATTAGTTACTACTTGCAAAGAACTTGTTGGGACAAAAAACTTGTTGGGACATTCAAAAAGCTTTGCATTCCAAGTTCTTAAATCTCACATAAAATGTGTGCAAAACCAAATAAACCCCAATGAAATATAATTCACCTTCTTTCCCCTGAGCACAGGAGGTGAGGGGGATCAGGAGGGAACCAAGAAGAAACAAACCTAGGAATTATTATGATCTAGTTAAACACAGGCAGAATTTAGATTTTACAAAATGTCAAACCAAGCTAAAGTAAAATAATCTCTCTGAAAAGCAAGACAAAACTGATTTACATTATCCACTGTAGACAGAAAAATAAGTTAAAAAGTGTGTGCTCTCTCTTTATCGATTCTGAATAGGAACAAATTCCTACTTTTGAAGTTATCGGAGAACCTACCCCCATTCTGCCTACTAGTTGTATAAAAATGGCTACAGCAGAAGCAGTCATAAAAGCTTGTTATACTTTGTGTGAGCTGTTCTTTTCCTGACATGTTTTCTACATTTGGAGTGTGTAAGGGTGTTTTAGACCCCCATAGAGTGGCATACTGTCAATGGATCAAAAAAGGGACCAGTGCACCTGAACAAAGCAGTTGGTAGTGAAGATAACTAAATCGCAATAGTGGCTTTAAAATTCGTCTTAAGAAAGTAAGAAAGGGTTTTGTGACTAAAAAGCATTCAATCTTTTGTAAAGCCCTTAAAATTCTCTATGTCTAGATGCTTTCTATGCCCACTGTGAGAGGAAATGGTCCTAATTTCACGTTTCTTACTCTTTCACTGCCAGTCCATCCACTGGCAGTTTTGCTTTCACTGCACGCAGCACATTCATTCACTGATGGTGAAAGGTTGCAATTATGGATGGTTTACATAGCGCTAATCTCTGTGGCATTCACAGGATGTTACCTCCTGCCACACTACCCTAACTGAACCTCTCACAAAGACAGCACTGCCACTGGAGAGGAGCACAGCACAGGATGGGCAGAGGAGAGACCTCAAAACCATTCCTGTTTCACTCTCGTTGTACACTGTTACAATGCTTGACATTTCTGATCTGCAGCACAATCTCTCCCAACACTACCCTAGCATCACCTATGACTTCCCAACGGACTATACTCAGAGAACCTAACTCACTCTCTCCTGAGGGTTGTGTGGACAGTAATTAAAAATCAAAGCTCCATGACAATTGCTGAAAAGATCATCCAGAGAATTCCAATGAACAAGAGCTGGGAATATGTGAACTGAAAAATTAGTTCTCACAGGACTGAGTTTTCCTATTTCCTTTTAAGCTTGTAGCTTTTCTGTACAAGAACAGATGTGCAAACAGGATGCACTTCTTGTAGTCAAACTACGTACAAACAACTGGAATACATGCATAGACTCAAAGGGTTGTTTTCACTTTATTTAACAACATAAGCCATTTTCCCAAACTGCATAAACTGAAGTTTCCTTTGAAAATTGCCTAAGAAGAGCATTATGCAGAAAAGCCAGGAAGTAGGAACAGTACTTGGGGAAATGAAGGAAGCATGGAAATTACTAAGGGGAACACAAATATCAGACAAACAAATAAATGAGCAGAAGGAAACTATAAAAGTCTGTAGTCTCAGTGAAGGGAGACACTTTTCAGATAACTCAAGTGCCAGATGACTGAGACCGGGGATGTGTGGAAGAACTGCACTTAATTTTTGCAAGGCTTTTAACTGGAAAATTTCTTAGACTCTATTATATGCACTGTTCTCTTTGTAATTACTACACTTACTTCTACCATTAATAATGTGCATAAATCTGCTGTTTGTCATATGTTCATAAAGCACTTAATAAATGTCCTCTGAAGGAAGGAAATCACACTGCTTGAAAATCCACTAACTTGGAGGGAGAGGGGGAAAAAGAAGCAATTCTTAGCATATACACATCACTCCTAGTCCTCTGACATATCAGCAGTGGTTCAACCAGAGTTGACATTAGAGTAAATGCATATGGCACCTGCCTGGAAAGGTATTTGAATAAACACAGATGTGCCCTGACAGCTACTTGAAACCTAAACACTTTCCAAGCTTGAAATCCCAGTGGTGACAAATCTGCCAATAGCCAACATTACTATGTACCTAGAATGGCACTCACCCACCACCAAGAAAGGGTCATATTTGGTTTAAATGACATTAGGCACCCTGCACTGCTGTTTCCTTACAACAAGTTCCCAGATAAGATATGAAGAAAGTTTACAGACAGCAAAGAGAGTGGATGTTAACTTCCATTTAACAGCCTTAGCTAGAATGTGGACAGAATGCTTTTACTGCAAGAGGGCAAGATACCGTTTTTACAACTTATCCAAATGGCAATCAATTGGTATATCTGGAACTGCAAAAAACGAAAAAAAGAAAGCTATGTTTTATGGTAAGTTTTGAAAACATCACTTACTGCCTTCACTATTTAATTGTAAAATTACCAACACAGTCTTTTAATGTACATAAAACATAAAATGCAGAGAGAAGTGCAAATCTATACATAAAAGCCATTAATCTTTTCTCACCTGATCTTCTTCTCCACCCCCTTCTTCATCGTATTTCAGAATGTTGTCCCTCACATCATCTTCAGGATCAATCAAGAGCTGCTTTGCCTGACGTTCTTTATCACGGCGTTTCATCCATACCACGAACATTAAAACTAAAACTATAATGCAAAAATGGAAGAGACAAAACCACATCTTGATTATGAAATACAGCCATGGAAAATAATAGAAATTTAACACCAAGATTTAAAAAAAGAAAGAAGAAAAAAGCCAACAAAGTTGGATTTGACCATTCTGGATAAGGTACAGTTTTTTTTAAACGAAAAAATTGACAGAGGCAGCTTAAACAAGAGATATTTGAACTCAGACCATGATAGGCAATTTAGTTTGGAAATCAATCACATATTCAAGGTTGTAAGTAACAAATCCATTCCACATCTGCAAAATAAACTTGTCATAAAAAGAATTGAGAAAGACCAAGCTTCATAAACCACTAGATTCAGAAAGAAATCTCTCCTTCAGTAAGGCCCTGTACCTAGCATTTAAAAACTATCTTGTATCAAGAAAGCAATTGTACTATGTCCTTGTGTAGAATCATGTGCTTAGTCAGGCTCAATTTTTTAAATTTTTTTTACTCCTTTCCATAATTTTCTGTGTTCTAGACTGGTGTATAGTGTACTATGAACAGGCTGATCTTTTCCTTGTGTTCCACCACAATAGGCAATCAGTTAACTATAATGTGTAGGAGAGCTAGCATCTAATTTACTACACTGGACAGACATTTACTCATGATTTTTAGTCATTTCCCTTACTGAATGCACTTCACACAAAATAAAATACTAGCACAGCTTTATGCAGTACGTAAACATACACAACATTGGTTCCTACCTTTCTCATCAGGCCTTACATGAAGGGCTGTGATTCATTACTTTCCAGCAACCTATTTTCATTAATCTGAAGTACAATGGTAGTAGCATCAGAACACTCCTTAGAAGCACTGTTACCCGCTAGGGGTTTCACCAAATCACACAATACTGGCAGCACAAGAGAGATTAGATATCTGGGGACTAATCACATCTTCAGCCTGGTCACTCACTGACATAACATTGCAAGTGTCCATGGGTATAAATGGAGAATCTCTTTCACAAACTCAGTGCAGGGCCTGACTGCCAAACAGGTGCTAGCTGTACTTTCTCAGACTCCAAATCCTGTACTGTTAGGAAGTTTTCATACTTGTCGAAAACACTGAACCATGCAGCAACAATTCCTGGACCTGAGCCTTTAACAATTCCCCTGTCTTTGTCAAGGTACCTACTAAGACATAATATTGTACTTGCAAAACAAGAGTAAAGGAGATAGAATTAACAGAGCTATCTACTCACTGAGCAAGATGATGATACAAAGCAGAATTGCAATGATGGCACCAGTGCCCAGCCCTGCACCAACAATTCGGTCAACGTCAGTGCAGTCTCCGTTTAAGTCACACTGGCAAACTTTCACTTTCAGCAGGGAAGTGCTGGATGCATGTGGATTTCCAGAATCTGTAATTACTATGGGGACATCATAGATACCGGCCTCCAGGAACCGGATTCTTAAGGAGAGCTGGGCGTGATCCCCTGTGTGTGAAAATAAGGAACTGGTTAAAAAGTAAGGTATTGCTTGTGTGGGTCTCAAATAGTATTGGCAAAAATGGCTCATGTTTGAGTTCATTCTTAAATTCTTGCTCAAACCACTATGTGACACTCAGTGTAACAGACTTCTTTGACTGCTGTGAACATCTTTTCTTTCTCAAAAATTTCTTGTTCTTTGGGGAACTTACACTAAGGTGATTTGTTGTTCATATTAACCAAATTCATGCATGTTGTGAAATAATACTGAAGAGAAAACATTTGCAAAAGTTTCTTTGGAACTGCTAAGATTTCCATAATGTTAATTACCGCTAATTCGAACAATGGTCCAATTCCTCTTAATACTAGCAGGTGTGTCAGGCAGCTCAAAGGCAAAGGGGCCTGCATTTGGATCTATGTCAGGGTCTACAGCAGTGATGTTAATAGCATTAGGCTGCAGTGTTTCACAAGTTGTGGCTTCTTTTGGATGCACTTGGGGGGCATTATCATTGATGTCCAGCAGGTATATCTGAAGTGTGCCAGTTCCACTCATCGGGGGTATTCCTTAAAGAAAAGGAAATAACATTAAGCCTGCTTCCAATTGCAAAGTTATTTAAATGAAGCTGTACCAACACTTTTATGTTTACCTCAGTTTTGGGATTCTGTCTTTACAGAACCAATCTAACACTGTCACTGCTCCTGCTAACACACTAATTCTTATGTAGTCTGTTCTCAGAAAAATGGCCCAACTCAGCAAAATTCAGCAAATAACTGCAGATCCACAGATCAGGGACTCATCCACCTCACTGACTAGACAGACAGTTAATCTCCAGAGATGGTCCACATCAAAGGCTTCAAAGAAGAAGGTGCAAAACTGGGATAGTTTGTCCTCTGGACAAATTACTTCCTAACTCTGAACGCTTAAGATCACCATTTACCACAAATGTGCTATTTAAATTCTTTCTAATACTGACTTTCAGCTCACTATTTCCAGACATTCCTGCTATCCATATTGAATGTGTAATGCTTCCATAAACCCTGGTGGAATCACACATTTATGTGAACATTTGGCACTGAATTTTTCACCATAACTAGCAATGGTTCTCATTCCACCTCCCATAATCTTCCAGTTCCATTTATGCTTTTTCTCCAGAACAGAGCCAAAGTATAGAAACAGCTGATCTAGATTCCAGTTCACAAAATTTTACCATGTCTTCTTTCCAAGGCAAATTAGTGTTTCCAAGGCAAATCCAGTATTTCAGTTTTCCCTTCTAATGCAAGAATGTTCCTAACTGTGCCTGTCCATCTTTCTGCTATCAGCTATGAACAGTACAGCACTCCAGCTGAAATCAAAGGACTCATTTCTGAGCAGTGTTAATTGTCATTAACAAACTGACAACAAAAAGATACTTTTCCCTCTGCACTGCTGCAGCCTGAATGTGGGAAAATACAAAGCCCCTCCACCAACACATTACTCCCCATAAAGCACACTCATGCTGTGCATTCACTCAACCTACCACACTTCCCAAGCAGGGGTTTTTCAATTTTCTGTCAACTCAACTAATGCAACTAAGCCAGTGTTTTTCTACAAACTCAGAGAATTATATTTCCCCCCATTTTCCAAGTAGCTGGGAAATATACACAGTCTGATAGTAATACAGATTACCAATGGGATGTATTCTAAGCATATCCTGTTTTCTGCCCCAATAAAACTGAATGCCATTCAACCACAGAGAAGAAAGCTTTCAGAAAAAAAATACAAAATATTGATACATACCATTATCAGAAGCAAGAAATGTTGCATTATACATATTGTTTTGCACATATATTGATTCTCTGTCCAAAACAGCTGTAGTAGTTATTTGTCCATTAACAGGGTCAATTTTCAGCCAGTTTGCAGGATCTGAAAGTTTTGAGTACCTGTGTGTTTAATCATAAGTTGTGTTATTTATCTGCCAACATAAATATTGACAACAAAGACAGTATTTTAACGTATATTCTCAATACATTTTTGGAATTTGAAGATAGCATTTTACAAGTTCCTATTTATCAAGCCCTGTCACTAGAATTCTTGGAAATATGTATTAAAACCAGTCCTGTATTTAAATTCTTGAAGTGCCTTGCCCTGTAACTCATCACGTAACTGGAGGAAATCATACAACTGCCATAAACTATGTAATATTAATACTCAGACTCAATTAAAATATTCAGTCAGGATCCTTCTTGGTTTTTCTACACCTACAGAGCTGTTCATACTAACTTTGATCTTGTCAGAGTGCTGAGAGCCGGAGAAAGGTAAAAACGGATAGTGTTACAGTTGCACTAACTCACACTGTTCCAGCACTTCAATATCACTTCATTTTCAGAGGCCCTGGTTTTACTGCATGCTTCTCATCTTAATTTGAAAGAGAAGTGTCTTTCAAAATGATTCTTGCATCTGATAAATTTGCCCTTTGATATTAATCACGTGCAAGCTATCTTAGTATCGAGTCCTCACACTGTTATGTCTATGATGGTTACATCCAGAAATGAGCAAAGTATCATGAACAGCTAACCAAAAATCGAGAAAATAAAATTAAAATAATCTTGATTTTGAAAGGAAATACAGAATGTAAGTTCTGGTGTTTCTTCTATGTGAACTAATAAAAAAAAAAGCTGGATAAGGCAAGTTCTGACCCGTGGCCAGTCACAGCATTAGTTTTGCAGGTAATGAACATGTCTTATACGAGGCATGCTTATGTAGCCAAGTTTTAGACACAAGAAAAATTACAATCAAATTATGATCATAGCTATCAGTACAAGAGTTCACAGACAGACAACTGCACAACTTTACACTGCTGGAGAAAAAAAATGAGAAGAAAACCCTTCTGATTTAATCAACAATCTGATTTTGCTGCCATGTGAAAATTACTAGTGAATTTAAATCGCAAATCATCTTAGTTCATAGAAGCACATGTCTGCTCTGACTGAATTTGTTGGGATGGAACATATACTTTACCACAGATGCATAATTGCATTCTACCTTGATGCAATGGGACTTAGATGAGGAAACGACCCAGTTTACACACCTATGAATACTTTTCTGTTCACCTTCTCTACAGCCAAAAATCCTTTTAGAGAGAGCTGCACAAAAACCACAGGGGTGTGTTGGGACAGCTGCATGCTACAGTAAATGCAGTCATTTCACATGTCTTCTCTTTGCTCCCCACCCATTCCATAACACAGATATTGCAAAATGTTTATATAGACCTTAGAGACGTTTGCTGCATATAACGATCTGGGTCCTGAGCAGTGAAAGTTGTCAACATGCTACCAGCAAGTAGCCCTTCTTCCTGACGCACAAGCTTGGGGTTTGGAACAAAATATGGGCTCTCGTTCACATCAATGACCGTAATGGACACAGTTGCTGTTGACTGAGGAGGATGCTGAATCCCTTTAGCCAAAGGCACTTGATTTTCCGCAGCTACAGTAAGTACAAACATCCTGTTGGTCTCAAAGTCAATAGGCTGGGAAGAGCAAAGAGCAGAAGTGTTAACACGTAATCACAGTAGCGACGGACACACAATAACATTTTAAGTTTAAAGCACATTTTAAAAGATTACTTGCACTGCTTTTCTCAAAAACTAACACAGAGTCTGAAGAGAACACAAGATCATCACCTCAACCGAAGTTTGTGGGCTGGGGCTTTGCTTAGTAGCAGCAGTTTTGAAGTCAGAAGAGCTAGAAACCTTGTCATTCCTGGATTTAACTTACTCTGGTACTGCCATTAGGGACAAATGAGGAAACAAACAGCTTAATCACAAAATAATAAAGATGCTCCCAGATTTGTGCCAGGCACTCATGTATGCCTTCTGATGATCTCTCCTGGGCAGAAAAAGCTGCCTTTTTCTGTTACGAGGATAAAAGCTTCCTTCAAACAAGTTCATGACCATAGCTATTCTCACAGATCAGAGATTCTCATGCCCGTAACATCTCACTAGAAAGACTCCTGGTAATCCCAGCCAACACCACTTCTGGTACACCTACAGCTCCCATCTTCCCAGGGCAGACAACCTTCAGTTTGGAGACCTCCTCACTGAGACAGAAGTCTAATTTAAAGAGAAGTAAAAACAGTTTGAGTCTAGAGTTCCTTTATCATGTTGCATAGGGTTGAGGCATTCCTGTACTTTGCCTTTGTACTATGTGCTGTACTGCTCACACAGATTCCAGACTTGAAGAAACCCTGTACCTGACAGGGGCAGCTGGCACGTGACAGTATGAACTAAGTGACAAAAGACAATCTAATCTTCATTACAGGTTGACAGATCAACTTATTGCACTGCCAATAAAAACTGTAGGCAGGTTTCCAACTCTTCCCATGTCTGGGCACTTAGAGGAGTGCTAAAAAGCACAGACACTCACATAATTCTTCCTGGAAGACTGCAATATAACAACTGGTACCTCTGGGGAAGAGTGGTTATAAACCAGAGACAGTTCTTAAAAAAACCCAGTGAGAATTACCATTAATGCTGTATGAAGGCTGTATCTTTTTGTCACCTAGATACTGGTAGGATTAAAACAAAACAAAACAAAACAGAACAAAACACCAAAAAAGAAAATAAAAAGTGAATGTTCTGATTTCCAAATGGAAATACTGGCATCGCACATTTGACTTTGAAATGGATCAGCCAAAACCAGAGCAGGCCAACTCAGAGATGAGACACTTATCAGAGGGTCATGACCAAAGGTGGCTACCGCTTGGCAGGTTTAATTATAGAACCACATTGTTATTATCACTTTAAATAAGTCATCCCTCAACACAGAGATGTGTTGGCTAGAGAATGAAGATAGACAGGTTATTCCACAAAAGGTATTTAAATGAGATTTTAAAAATAGCCAGTCTTTAAATGTCTCTTTTATAAGTACCCTCCCACCTATCATTTTCTCCTCTCTGATTGCGCTTTGACTGCCTGTATCTGTTCCCTAATGGAACATCTTGACATAAAATGTGCAGACAACACGCATGACTACTAATTGAGGAGGAAGGAAGTTGTTCCTTAAGACTAGCAAAAAATACTAAGCAGACACTTTTTCACGGAGTAATTTCTAACTTTTGGCAAATAAAACTTCAAAATTTGTGATTTTTAACAACCTAGCCTGATTTTTAAAACTGATCAGGTGGAGTACTATTGATAGCATAAGCAAGCTAACATTCAAAGAGACAGATTGCTAAATTCCGCAAGACAGACAGTACCCATCCATTTATTCCACATTCATGCAGGCCTCAGGAATTCACACCTCCCCCCAACTTCAGTGTTCTCCCACTTCTTCCATCTCTGCTTAATTCTCTGAAATGCAAGCACACCCTACCTTTACAACAGTCACCAGCCCATCATTGCTGTTGGGATCGGTCAGGATGGTGAACCGGCCTGTTGGGTCTCCTCCAGTCATTCGGTACATGGCATTCCATGCCGGTGTGTGGGGTTGGTCTTTATCTGTTACCGTCAGATTCGCTACTATCACATCCACCCTGTTTTCCGGTACTTCCCCATAGAACTGCAAAAATCAAGGAAACGCTTGACCTTGTCTGGAGAATCACACAAGAGCCACGCCATACTGAACATTCATCAAAGAGGGGCAGCCCATCTCTCTTCACTGGAGCTCTGACAATTTATCTAATGAAGTTTACCTGAGCCCACCCAGAGAATTAATGGCTTGATTCCCTTGTCAGCTTTTGCCTTTTGGCCAAAAGCAGAACACTGGATGTAAGGAATATATATTCTGCACATATTTTAATTCTTCCTGCCAGTATGTTATTTAATAAGTAATAAATATTTACTGTCTGTGAATATAATGAGAAAAACAGAGAATGTTTATAAATATGCACATCCTTCAGTAACTCCTATCCTGTACTTACAGTCATGGCAGTGAACTCTGGAGGATTGTCATTGACATCTGTCACAGCGATGACAGCAGTTGCTGTGTTTGAAAGACCATATGTTGGGTTTCCTTCCATGTCCGTAGCTTGAATTATTAATGTATATTGTTGTACTTTCTAAAACACAAAATGACAACATAAGTTTTAGACAAAAGTAACATTACCATAAGACAGCAGGTGTTCCCAAAATTGCACTCTGCTAAGCAATGGAGCCTATCGCACTGTTTATTCTAGTTAGCATCACCCAGTATGACAGGAGCAAAGTTTGTGCCACAGGAATACAGCAGTAGGTTGCTTATACTGAATTACTGTTTGACTTTCTTCAAAGACCATCAAGATAAGGACAGGCTGACTGCTTCCTACTCTAATAAATCAAACCACTTTAGACAGTTAATGCATGATCACAGGTTTAACAACGCTTTTCAAATAGCGAAAAGAGAACCTGAGTGCAGTTTATACTAAAACAGGGAAAGTCCTCAAAAGCATTTGAGAGCACTGAGCCAAGGTAGGTTTGTCGGCCAAACGGCCAGAACTGCCAAGGTTTTGTTTCAGCCAAGCCAGAGTATAAAACTGCTGCTGCAACTTCTTGTGATCTCTATGGAAACCAAAGATGTCGAGGCCAACAGAGACAAGTAAGGACACTGGGAGGAAGGGGGAGGGAAGAACCAAACGGGCTATTTCCATAAATGTTAAACACCCCAGCCGAGTATGGCGGTCATGGGCCCCCTCTCACTGCACCACCGTTAATGGCCTTTGAACCGGGCACTCGCTCCCTCCTTACAGCTGGAGTGGGGCCAGGGTCTCTAAGCACCGGAAATGCCTGGTAGAGACCTGACCTCGGCCTGGTGAGCTGTTTAAAACTACATCGACAAGGTTGTATTAAAACACAAAAAGGAAAATCACAAAGATGTTTCCTGTATAGAGTTGCTGAAAAGTTTATTTTAACTCATTGCACTCAAATATTGTGCATGCTCCTTCATTTACCAGTTCATCGTCCTTCCTCAGAGAGAGGTGTTATCATCCAGTTCTTCCCAAAAGAAAGGACACAAACAAAAAAAGCTGCTGTTACTTTGAAACAGCACTTTCACAAATGGTTTACTAACACTGGGAAAAACATTCTGGCAAAACAAAAATATTTCAAGAAAAGCGTATTTTTTATGGTTTGGGGTTTTTTTCCACTTGGTACATTATTTTCTTCCACTGCCTAAAGAGTGGGGTATATGACAGATCACTTTTCACGGAAACAATTTATAGATTCATGAAACATGCTGAGTTGGAATGTACCCATCAGGATCAGAGTGTCCAACCTGTGACCGTAAGCAGGACCCCCCAAGAATCACACCATTTACTGACAGGAATTACAGGTATTGATACAAAAAATAAGCACAGACAATTCTACTGATTGTATTTAGCTTGCTTTCAAATTTTGGCCAGACAGTATGACAGACACAAGAGGTTTAAGAGTTATGCACATTTCCAAGCAGCAAACATGAGTCACTGAATAGAAAGTTTTAAAAATAACCTGTGTGGATCTTTATCTCCCACTGAAGATAATGATTTCTGTTCATGTGCTCTTTCACATAGAAACCCTTACAAGACACCCCAAATGTGTATTGCTATATATGCATCCCATGACTCTTTAAAAAAGCAAGACTAGTATTAAGTCTACAGAAGTGCAGTATATACGTTTAATAATGCATAAATACATATATGAATTCTAGCTTGGAAAATATACTTGCAAACTGACCTTCAAAAGGCTTTAAACATCCTAAAGGTTTCCTTCATGACACCAACAAGAGAAGCAGCCACGAGAGAATCAAAGAAATACTTTTACCACTTTCATCCAGGAAAAAAATTATATTTTACTTACTGTGAAGCAATAAAATCTAAAGCAGTATTGAAGCAAATCTCACTGCCATATGATTCTATGTTATTGAAACAACAGGTGCTTCTGATTCATCTGGGTCTTAACACATTGATCCCAAGAACCAAATTTCATTAAGGAAACTCCATTATTATTACACAGAGACTCAGCTTCCTTATAATCATCTTATTTAATTCCAACAGAACAAGCACACTAGAAACTTCCCCAGAAAGTGCCCCAAAAGACTGACTATCAGTGGTTTTGTTTGGTTACTTGTTTATTTCCCCCTTTCCCAGCACTCACATAAAGCAGATCAACTGCTGAGAATGAAATTTCAGAAATCAACACGCACACAACTTTCCAATCATGGGGAAATTGGGGGCAGTGGGTCTCCTCTTTTTACTGTGGTTTGAGAACCAGCCAGGAATAAACTGTGGAGCATGTGTCAGCAGCCTGCACAGAGACTTAGCAGCAACACATCCAAAAACAAACTGGCAGCTTCAAGAAAGAATGCAGACCTCATCAGTTCACATCTTTCCACTTCAACACAGGCCAAATAAAAGAGCACTTCACTGAATTAACCTCACGTGAGGCAGGAATCTCAGTGTGTAAATTTAAGTACCCTGCCTGACTTCTTCAGCACCTCCAGCAGTAAGGCAGATGTTTTAATACTGAAGTGAATTCCACAGCAATAACAGAAGAAATAAGAGCAGCTGGATCTCATGAAACAGCATCTTTTGCGATAACAAATGCAAGATTTCTTCTGCCTTAAGCCGAGTTTCCTTACCTAAGCAAATCTCCTCCTGTGCATGTTAGCACAGATAATGCATTGTGAATGTTAATCTAAAATACCAGCAGATGAGGAATGCTATCAGAGGAACCACTTTTTTTTTAAAAAAAAGATGCCTACAACACTTACGCTTCCGTAAATAATGTGTCACATAATTTAAGAATTTAAAATTCTGTCTAGTATTTTATGACTTTAATTAGAGCTTTATAAAGAGAGACAAATACTTAGAGAAAAGGGTGGAAAGGCAGAAGTGCGAAGACCAGCTGGGGTACATAGACAACAAGGCACTCCTCAGCCCACTGTCAGAACACAATTCAGCTTTGGCCTTCTAGACTCCCGGTCATTTTAATTTAATTGACTTCCACAAAATGACTCAGGAAATGGAGGAAGCAAAGCAATGGCTTGAGAAGGAAACCATTTTATTTCATATTAGTCTAATTTAATATTTGAATGATTTAACGTTAATCATTAATATCCAACATGTTCAAGAAATGTTTATATATACACATTTGGGTATCAGCTGAGTGATCCATCAGGAAAACTCATGGTGAATGACAAGGCTTTTCCAACCGTTAATGTGAAGGGCTAAGCTCCACAGGCAGCTGGTTTCTTCCGAGTTAAATCCCTCCAGTACAGCTAGTCACAAAGTGATAAAACCTCAAGAATTATTGCTATGTCCTTCTGAAAGTTCATCTGTCAAAGATGACCAGGGGATTTTAAAAACAAGGGCAAAGCTGCCCATCATTCTTTTAATTTAATAGGGCAATACTGTAAAGTTCAGGGTTTTCCTTTGCTCAAATCCCTTCTCTTCAAAACCAACTTAAATAGAATGAATGTTAATAAAACCTCAACATTTAATTGCAATATCTAACAGTCTGTTTAGCTTTTCAAATCTTCTGATTGCCCCTTTCAAGCTGAAATGCATCAGAATATTAATATCAAACCCAGAACTTCAGAAAGCATTTTTATTCTCTATTTTAAATAACTATAAACTAGTTAAAAAATGAACAGCAAATCCAGTACTTTGGATTTAATGAGCTAAAATGAGGTTAGTAAAACAGAAGTTGAAACAAGATGTGCTCAAAAGAGATTTGTTTGGATTTTATAGCTTGTTTATAAAATAATGCTTATCTCTTGTGAAGTTTTCAAGTAGCTTAAAAGCACAGTTAGTCCATGTGACAGATTTGGAGTTGGGAGGGAAATATTTTTATTCCCAGCCTCACAGATGGGTCAATCAGAGCAGAGGATCTGGTACCCTCCTTCTCCAGTGGTGAGCACAGTGAAGAACTGTCTAGACAGAATGGGCCTTGCCCAGCACACAGCTGTGAATTACTGACAGATTATTTCTTTTTATTGTTATTATTATTATTGCATCACTCTGCTTTAATGTGTACCTGTTTCTTAAGAGCAAACAGACTTACGGGACAAGATCCTTTCCATGACCCCACATAGCCAAGAGTAACTACACATACGGAATATGTATGTCCAGTTTTCATCCCTAACATGATTTTCTCTCTTCTGTGTTTTTGTACTCTGGGACTTAGACAATGACCAGTGTCAAAAGGGTGAAGAAAGAGACTAAGTTAAGACTGAGGAGGGGGAGAAATATTTCACATCATAAATTGTTTGGACTAGAAGTGACCTTAAAGATCATCTAGTTCCAGACCCCCTGCCCTAGGCAGGGACACCTCCAACTACCAGGTTGCTCAGAGCCCCATCCAACCTGGCCTTGAACTCTTCCAGGGACAGGGTGCCCAGAACTTCTCTGGGCAACATGTTCCAGTGTCTTACCACCCTCAAAGTAAAGAATTTCTTCCTTTTATCTGCCCTAAATCCACCTGCTTTCAGTTTACAGTCATTTCCCCTTGCCTTATTAAAAACCCCTCCCCAGGCTCTCGTGTAGGTCCCATTTAGATACTGGAAGGCAGCAATAAGGTCTCCCCAGGGCCTTCCCTACTCCAGGTTGAACAGTCCCAGCCCCCTCAGCCTGTCCTCACAGGAGAGGTGCTCCAGCCTTCTGATGATCTTCACATCCCTCCTCTAGACTTGCCCCAGCAGGTCCATGTCTTTCCTGTGCTGAGACCCCCAGAGCTGGAGGTAGCACTCCAGGCAGGGTCTCACAGGAGCAGAACAGAGGAGAACCACCTCCCTCGACCTGCTGGCCATGCCGCTTTTGATACAGCCCTGGCTATGACTGCCTGCAAGTGCACACTGTCGGCTCATGTCCAGCCTCCATCCACCCAGACCCCTGATCCATGCATCTTTACAATATTAAGCGCAACCCAGACCATGGGATTAAGACTGCCATACCTCTCTGTCAAGCCCAGCTGCTACAGTGATAATGTCACCAGTTTCGTTGTTGATTGTAAACATGTTTGGAGAGGGGCTGCTCGGGGCCTGGGACAAGATTCTGTATCTCAGCATCCCATTCTGTGTGTTGGGATCATCAGCATCGATGGCAGTAACAGTCATCACGTAGGTTCCTAGCAGCAGGATAAATAACTGATGTTATATAAACAGTTTACACTCAGATTATACAAGATCATTTTACAAGCAATGGTCAAAGTATGTATTTCTTTTGGTAAAATCTGCACATTCCTTCTTTTCTTAAAACAAACCGGCTGAACTCAAGACTCACCAGCAGAGTAATTAAAATACATAAGAGGAGATAAAAATACTCTGTGTTTATAAAATATTGCATTTGCTTATAACTGAAGAAGCTACATAAACACTGAAATCCTACAGTTCTGCCACAAATAACATTTCTGTAAGAAGAGAACCTCTGATGTTTAGATATGTTATTAATTGGGCCAAAGGAAATATACTTATTGTTCAGAACTGGTGGACATACTGATAGTGACTGAAAATCAATATAAATAATATTCTTTCTAAAGTCTTTGAGATATATCTCAAATGCCAAGTAAACACTGCAAAGTTAGAAAACACATTTCCGGTGCTAACCTTTCATTTAGCACTTCTGACAAATTACAAAAGTGGTTTCAGCCATGGTGCAAACTTTAGTCAGAGCTGATTAGAATTTTAATGAGATCTGAACAACACTTAGGTTTTCTTGAGAATTCAAATGACACTGATTTCAAAACCCAGTATTTGCAAAGCCTGTGGGAATCAAAACTAAAACTGGATCTGGTAACATTTCGGAAAACTCTTATACCCTGACCTGTCAACTAAATGAACATCAATGTCTATCACAAAAATAAATGTAAGAACTGTGATGTTATAATTACAATTTACAAAAACATGAACAAGAAGTCATATTCTTAAAGCTTTCCCTGGTTTTAGTTCACGTACATAGCAATTTTGTCTTTTGGAAATGAATCCTAGCATGCTACAAAGTACATTAAAAACAGGGTGAAATAAGAAGAGAGTATCTGAGATTTTGCTCATAACTCTAAAGCTACCTTTCAAAGTTTTACAAAGTCTGAAGCCACCCCCTTAATCACCTTCAAAATGATACTGTAAATATGATACTTCAAGATAATACCCCTGCCTCCCAAAAGCCCATGTATTACCTGGTTTTGATCCCTCAGGGACTGTCCCATTCCAAACCTGGTGTAAGAATTCAGGTCTATTGTCATTCATGTCAATGACATTAATAACAATGTCAATAGGATTTTCCACCTGGTTTCCATTTACATCCACTGCGTGTGCTCTCAGCTGCAAAAATCATTAAAAGTATTAGAATCTGCACAACATACAGGCGCAAATAGACATAATAACAGTGACCAGGAAGTTTCAGGCCAGACATTTTTAGCTCAGTGTATTTTGTTACCCACCACTGCTCCCTCATATCGACCTTTTAAGTTTTCAAGTTGCTAATGGAACTGCTGTTCAGACTTCCAAACTATTCTAAGCTGCAGACTTCCCTCTTTCATTTGATGAAAATTATATTAGATAATGTAATTTTGATTACTACTAGTGCCTGCTGTCATATAGAATTCTGGTTTTAATACTATTAGAAAACATTCTCTAAAAATATGCAGATTTAAATGTAAATCTATGTATTCAGACCAGAGCATGGCCATCACTAGGGAAAACAGCAACTTTCTACTATAGCAGTCCTGCTGATGCCCATTATATATATATATACACACACACAAGTATCTTATGGCTACAAAACTACTAGAAAGCAGCAAGATGGCATTATTAACCCACCACTCTGGAAATAACTCAAATAACTCAAATCAATGTAAATTCCTAAGGCAGAAAATCTTGAATTGCAGATGTCAAATGCTCAGTTAAAATCTTACGGATGCTGGAGCTGTTGTTTGAGAGAGCCTTTCGACCTGTGCCTCCCCCCCAGATGCCTCCTGCTGTGTCTTCTATTTGGGAGCAGCACTCAAAGGGCTCCCTGGACCACAAGGCAGGGAGTGTTTTAATCCACAACACGCTGGAAAACTCTCTCTAGTAGCTGGGAGACTTTTGTAACTATTTCAGCATGGTTTCCCAAAGCACAGACAACTTTAGGGCACAGCCTGCTCTCCCTCTTCCTTTAAACTTTCCTCTTCCACTAATACTGGAATCTGTGGTCTACTTTGTCAATTTCTTTACAGCAAAGAATATCATTTTCATAAGATGACAGACCTCATTTACAATTCTATTAAAATGCTTAGATTTGCCCCTAAAATAAAAATTGGTACGTTATTCTTCCCATCCATTTCTCAAATTACAGCTGCTGCAATTCTAATAGCAGTCACATCCTAATTTAAGTTGCTGAATTAAAAATAGACTTTTGAAAAGTACACAATTCAGTGGAGATTGTGATCAATGGCCTGTACTTGAAATATAAGCCACAGTATCCATATTTCAATCTTTTAAAATTACTTTACCAAAATACATTTAATCGCTGTTTACATATGTTAATGTACTTAAGCTGCTTAAATATAGTAAGAGTTAGCCTTATTAAGTACAATAAATACAAATCTGATACAAACTCTTCAAATCATATCTCATACAAAACTAAACTCTGGCTGCTCAAGTCATGTTTGAAGCAGATGTTCGTCTTCAATTTGATAATCTGATTTATGGTAAATTAAACCCTTACATGAAAAGAAGCAATCTGCTCCCGGTCTAAAGGCTTTGTCACAGACAGCTGTCCTGAGATGGGGTTGATGATGAAGATGCCTGTTGGAGGCTGGTCAGCTCCTGGGCCAGTCACACTGTACCGTAGCGAAAGGCTTTTATCACGATCGGACCTAATCTGGGTGCCAGAAAAGATGAAGTTTACATTAGCTACAAACAATCGCTGGACGGGACTGCTGCTGAGACAAGCAGCAGCTCTCTTTATTTTCTCCTTGGTCCTTACGCTGAACTTGCAAAAGTAATTATTCTGGAAATGGTACGGAGTTGGTATGAAGTTTGAAGTTTTCAACAGCACTCTTTGTTAGAAAGCTGGTCAATGAATTTTCAGAAAAGTAAAATTGTCCCTGTCTCTCAGAATAAAAATTATCTGTGTTAAACAAAATTAAGTAAGTGTTTTTACCTTAAGCAGAATTATTTAGATCTTAGAGAAAACATATCCTATCATAAAATTACATGTGAAATTAAAAGTCTAGTTTGTGTTTTTCCCCTTCTCCTCTATATTCCGAGCCCAAAGCTACACTCTCTTCCACTATGGGCCAGCCCTTTAGAAACTCACCATTTTTGCTTAGAGACTAAACTTGTTTCATCTTCCAATGAAACAACTGAAGGGCAGTGCATCTGTGAGGAGCAGCTGAATCACCAGTGCATACATCAAACAGAACAGAGTGAAACTGTGGCATATCAACTTGGGCTAATGGTCTGCCAAGTTCCAACAAATTGATCATGACCAGCCAGTACCACAGTTGGAAGCCAGCCCAGAAGAGGTGCTTGGCTCCTGGCAATGGCCACTTCCAGGCAGCAGAGTCCTGTGGAACAGCTGCTCTCCTCACCTCCATCAGATCCCACTCCCTTTGGTCTCCTGGTGCACTCTGCTTCCTGCTCACTCCCACACCATTTCTCAGGCAGAGAACTCCAGTGCAGGAGGACTGGAGATCTCCTGAACCAGCAGAGGTACCCCTTAACACACACCCAAAACTAACACACACCCAAAACAGGGTCATCTTCCACCAGTACAGAAGCATAATGACAACCTAAACCCCAGGAAATCAGATACATCCCAGCATGCAATGCAGAGGTAGAAACAAGAAACCAGCCCTGATTTCTGATAAATGTCTGGACAATAAACAGGGCATCATTTACACAAAATCTCTTCAAGAGCTCTCTGAGGGACACTGAAACCACACTTCTATTAACTTCCTTACCCTAACTAATTCCTGAGGAAAAGGTCCTTTGGAATTTTCTGGTAGGTTGATTGGAGGAATAACCCAGTCTCTCTTCTGCCTCTTCAGAGGGCTGCTGTGCTTGTACTGTTGCCATGGAAATATGACTTCTTCAATTTTCCTTTGGTCCTTTTCCAGGTAAAAGATAAAATTAAACACGTTAGAAGGAGAATTACTAGTAGACATTAAAAAGTAACTCAGGTACAATTACATAATTGACTGAAAGGCTGTCTTTCCTCTGTGTTCATTAAACTGTTTTATTTGCATTTACAGTGCAGTTTGAAAATAACCAGGATAGTTTACAACTGCACTGAAAAATTTTAAGAACCTTTTTTTGTCTTACTTAACTAGGAGAAGAAAGGGAATTATAAACCATTTATAACATGGCACTACTGCACTACTACATGCATGAACTATTCTGCACTTTCTGAGAAGTAGTAAATATTTTGCAGAATTTAATAGTATGCCTTTATGTATTTCTCATTAGCTAGAGCTTCAGTTCAGGTAATGTGCTACTGTACACTAAATTTAGATGTGGGTGTGCTATAATATAATTTGAGTTCCAAGAGAAGTTTAATACATGGTAAGGGATGTCTCAAATATTTATGACCCTATTAAATCCCACAGAATTAATGCTGTAATTATTTTAAACCTATGTCAGCCATGATGGATGCAGTAGATGACCCACTTTACACACTGGGCATTAATCTCTGCTGGGTGTCAACATTCCCTTCCTATTCCCTTCTACATCTGCAATCATTTCATCCTTTGGATGACAGCACACACAGCTAGCTTGCTGAAGGTTGGAAATGGCAACAAAAACATTTTCCAAATCTTTTAAAAGAAGAACTTATTTTTAAATCTAATGGACTATGTCACAGTGTACAGACAGATGCCCAGCTGAAGGCTGGATTCTACTAGTCTACATCCTGTTGATGGTAAGGACACCTGAATAGCGTCTTTGGAATAAAGAGGGCATTCTCTGGCACATCTAAGCATCTGCTCTTTTACTATGCTTCCATGAACAAAATTACAGTATTTCCATTGTTAAAAACATGCCTTAGCAGATTTAACACAATCACCAAGTAAGCAAACAAAAAACCAAGGATTACACAGCAGTGGTCTCCAGTGTGTTCCCAGGAAAAATGTCTTGCATAACCACATTTCCTATTTTGACATTATGCTTAAATCTTTAATGTGTACCTATTACAGGTATGTTAATCTATGAATAAATTTTGTTCTTTGTCTGTAAACTAAGCACTTCTCCTTCACTAAGGAGAAAGCAAGAAACAGCAGGAAGCAGGTAATATAACAGGAAAACAGACAACCTAATACACTTTTCTAAAGTAAATACACTGCTAATTGCATATTGCTATGTCTGCTTTTTGTTACAGTACACGGCTCATCCTATGGCAGTTTCCAGCAGAGGGAGACTATCTTCTTTACCAAGTAGTGCTGGAATCATGAATAATTCACAATCTCCAATTTGATTATGACGGGACAAGACAAAGCCAATATTCCCTGCCAGAAGTGCTTTCCTACTTACTGCTGTAAATCTGCAGCTCCCATCTAA
Organism: Pardalotus punctatus; assembly: GCA_013400915.1. NCBI lineage: Eukaryota > Metazoa > Chordata > Aves > Passeriformes > Pardalotidae > Pardalotus > Pardalotus punctatus. The sequence continues at coordinate 172,041 of VZTX01009477.1, forward strand.
TAAATGGGACTGATGCATTCTATCACAGATTTGTTTATTTTGTAGTTATATTTAACCGCTTGAATAAATACTGTAATACTTTCAAGCAATTTAAAATAAAGAAATGACTGTGTGAGACTTAAATTCAGGTATAAATCTCAAGCTATACAAACAAAAAGCTCAAACATAAAAGAATCCTATGTAGTTAAACAGGCATGTCATTCCATGCCTTAGCAAAACCACAGAAAAAACGACTACAGAAGTTTCTTCTGAAGTTCCAGGTTTGCATGCACTAGATGCTCATTAATAAGCTGGCTCATGGAGAGCTGCATGACAGGCAGCATTAAACCCCTATTTTTAGGCCTCTTTGTGGAGATACATTTATACAGGCTGCATTTAGCTGTTTACCTTTTCTGAAGCCCCTGTGAAGGATGGTTCAGGGGTTAGCTTCACTCTCATTTGCCATTCTTGCTGGGTTTCCTTGTCTTGAGCTGACACAACAAACTCTGTGGGCTCTGCTGAAAGCTGAAAGCTTCGCTCTGCATAGACCACACCATCTTCACCTACTCTGAAATCTTCTGGTTCACTGCTCCCAAAGTGTATTTTTTTGTTTCCATCACAGCTTTGAAACCTCACTGTAAAACAGACAAAAAAACAAAAACAAAAAAAATTTTGAAAAAGTGGCCCACTTGAATTCAGTGTGACATAAAATGCATGAAGAACAAACTCAAAAGCAGAGATACTTAACTTGTTGCTGCTACTATCACATGCAATTATGAGTTAAGACTTGTACTTTAGGGGTCAGTCCACACAATGTAACAATGATATTCTGTGGACTGCTAGGCAGAGATTTTAACCCTAGACAGAAACACTCCCTCCTACAAATTCATCCCGCTACCAGCAAGAAAACCACCTCCTTCCATGTTCTATGATACATGTCAGTTGTCGACATACATATTGACCGGTTGCCAGTCGATGGCTGAGGGGATTTGCATCTCAAGCCATGAGAAGATCCAGTCAAGCCAATTCATCAAAAACACTCAAAAAATTAATTACACTGCAATCACAACTGCAAACACAACCATGCTTCCAGTACCTTCTCTGACAATGGGGCTAAGGCAGAAACCCAGAAATTTGTTAAAAACATTACATTCTTCACCCACATCAGCCCATCAGCCTGTGATTCAGCTGTGTCATCTCTAGTAGATTAATTATGAGCTCTGGGACTGAGTTTCCTCATCCCTCATTGACAAGATGAAGGAAGCAGTAAATACCTCACAGAGAAAACCTAAGTTAAAGACCTTGGTTTTTTTGTTTTGGTTTGGGTTTTTATCTTTGGTTTTTTTTTTGTTTTTTGTTTTTGTTTTTGATTTTAGCTATATTATTTACCACACATGTCTATTTGCCTACTTAGGAATTACCTAGTCTGGAAGACACACACTGGAACAAGAAGTCAGTAAAACCAATTGTATAGATAAAGATACGATGTGCGCAAAACAGAACTGGTAACAGGTTACTGCCTTCTTTACCCAATTCTTTTCACCACCACTTATCTTCTGGGTTACTGCAAATAATAGTAAATTAAAAAATGAAAATGTGCTTTCATAAGCAATGATCACTCTTTAATATTTCTGAAGCATTATGAAATATTTTGATTGTATGGGCAATAGAAGTGCAAAACATCATTATGAAGGTTGTGCTGAAATCCACATAGTGAAGATGAAATGAGGCTTTATGCCTCATTTCAGTTATTGGACTTTTTATATTGTGCTAAACCATGCACAAACTATTTAGCTTCAAAACCTAAAGGTCCCTCTCAAGAAAAATCACCACTAAATGTCATGCATCATATGCTTTCTTCTGTAATGCACTGTTTTCAGGAAGGTACTGAGAAGAAGAATCATACTTCGTATTCGAACTTCAAGGACCAAGATGGAGTTCAGATGACAGGCTAAATTTTTTTCCTTATTGCACCCTTTCAGTTATCCAAAATCCCCCATTTGCCCTCTCCAGACAGAAAAGACTGTACTTTAAAAAGGTCCATCAGGTACAAAAATGAGACAAAGCACAGCAGTACTCTGAATAAATGATACAGCATCAACTGTCTTAATTTTAATCTTGCTGGACTGGGCAGGGATAATTCTCTTTCCACACAGATCCCAGAGTCTGAAGGTCTTTTCCTGTGAAAGTCCACCCTCACCTTGGGGAGAAGAGCATTTCATGACCACAAAGCACTGAGCCCTGGAAGAACAAATCTGGGTAAAAGGCTGAAGGGCTTTTACCAGCAGGGCTCCTCCTGTGATCCTCCTTAGAGAGGTTGCCTCAGGTCATCCTCATAAGCAGAGAGAATACTTTTCTGAAATTCTAATAAATACTCAGCCTCTTGCATAAGTTTTCATATATTTAAGCAATTCCTACGGCTCCTGAAGTCCATCCTACCTGCTTTATCAGGTACAATGAATTCCTTTCCTATAATCTACGGGTCTGCAGAATTTGGAGGTGACAGATCCTCTGGTTTGCTGTTCAGACTGGAGGAGAAAACTGACAGGCAGAAGATCAGGCTCCTAGATGTTAATAATCCCATTGACCTCCCACATTTTTCAACATGGGCCTGAGTCAGCTCACTGCAACACTATGTTGAAATGCAACAGCCAGTTGAGAAAATGCATGATTCTGAGCCAAGAATATAATACTACTTAAAGCAACTATTCCAGTATGTAGAAATCACTACTGCAGTCCTAATTCTGCGATTCTGATTGGCCCAACTTCAGACCTGGGTAGACTGTATCGCCCAGCACAAAAACAAAAAGATGTCCAAGAAGAGCCTACTCAAAAGTCACTACATTGAATGATATAAGAACTTAACGACTGGACTATTAAACAGTGGTACTTCTAGTTGGTTACAGAGGCACAGACCACTCAGACTCCAAACATGGAGGAAGCTCGGCATCCTTGAAATGCCACCATTGCTCACAACAAAAGTGTCACAAACAGTTAACAGTTCACCTAAGTCAAAAACAAAAAAAAACCAAAACCCACTAGCGAGCAACATAACCCACAGCTCTGTGCCTCCGCTAACCTCTCATCTCAGCTATGACTGCTCTCAAAATCTGCTGTCCAAAAGAGTGCCTCGACTGAACGGACCAAGAGCAAAGCCAGCTCCACCTCTGGCTCTTCTCAGTCTTACTTCTGAAAAGTACAAAGTGGGAAAGAGAATGCAGATTAACCTAAACTTTGATCATTACTGTTTTTCAAAAAGGTGAAAGCTAAAATGAGTAGTAGTCATTATGGTCCAAAAGACTAAGATATCACAACAATATTTTATAAAAAATTATCTCCTAACAGTAACACAATATATAAATATTTTAGATGTTTAAATTCATAAAGAAGAGGATTTCTTTTCCCCCATCACCTTACATATAGACTCCAGTAGCACAAAAATAAAGCCAAGAAAAAAACACCCTGCTAGCCACTTCATTGATAGTCTTCCTCCAGGCGACTGTGTATTATGAAATTCAATGAAAATCCCTTCCTCTGACAGTATCCTGGTAAAAACATATAAAATTGTCAGTGTGAGAATTATTCTCCCTTTGCAGGGAGCACACATTAACGAATTATATTCAAGTATAACCATCTAAAATTAAATTCCCTTGACAGAGTACAGGTTGTGCAGTAGCTACTCTCCCCCCAACCACATGGTTATCAGTCTTGTAAATTCAATTTAGATCACTTTGCTTCATTTTTCAGCGTTCAACTAATATGAACAAAGAGTGATTTCTGACAGCAGGTTTTTAGGCAAAGATTTTTTTTTTGCAAAAATGCTACAGGAAATGTTTTTTTTACTGTGAGTAATGTCTGCTTATGCAACCATATTCTTTTCTAAAAACCACAGGAAAGGGAGGCATGCTTTCCACAAGTCACTTTATGTTGACATATCAATCATAGATGTTTTTTTCCATTTAAAAAAAGGTTAACTAGATATGCTCTGTAGAATCTTAGTCACTTTATATGCAGTAGAAAGAGTAATCAAGTATCTGATTTTCCTATTTTTTAGTAAAACTGCATAAATGATCAGATAAGAGTATCATGATACACAAAAGTAACTCATGGATTTTTAAGTATTTCTGGGTATCTTGTGCATCTTCTGAAAGTATCTGCTTTTCAGAAGTATATTATTTGAAAACCCTAGGAAGTATTCAATCAAACTCAAACATAACTGTTTCAGTTTTAAAGAGAATACCTTTAGTCATATCAAAGCAGTTATATGCAACATGGGAGTAAACACAGCCAGTTCACAGGCTCAAAATAAGGCTGTGCACAAGGATTTATAGAAATAGGGTCTTTAAACAGAAGAAAAAATGTATTTAGTATTAGCATATGATTATTATTAAATATTATACCCTAAGACAAAAGACCACTAATAGCCTAATTTGAGTATTTTCTTGTCCTAAAACCAAGGCTAGTATATTCTACGAAACAAAGAATAAAAGAGGACCTCTGAGACTACAACACTGTAAAATGAAAATCTACAGCTCCATGGTATTAAAGGAAGCTTTCATTTTAACACTCTTGCATGGAAGTAATTACAACATATGCACTGATGTGTAGTGTACAAAACGTTAAGAGCTAGACATGCAAATTAATTTAAAGTGCACTAGAGATAGCCACCACTCATGCTCAGGTCTAATGAGATGAATGATTCATAGCATCTATAAAATACAAGTCTAACCTCATGCACCTTACTAGCAATCTTCAATTACCAAGAACCATTTCTCAGACAATAAAACCCTTTTTTAAGCTACTCATGTTGGTTTGCATTCTTTGACAACCTGCTTCTGCTCTTTTTGTCTGAATCAAATAATACCAGAATTACTCGATCCAAACAAGGACTGAGCAAAAAATTATACAATGGGTTATATTAACACCAGTTTTTTTATGAACATATCATATTCATGTGCAATATACAATATTAATACAGATTTTTCATTACTCACTTTGATTGTGAGACTGAGTTTGTCATATGGATTTTTTGCACTTAAAAATATTCAATTCACTTCTAGATAACAGCCACATGCATACAAGCAAACCAGTGTACTTCCTTCCATAAATCTGTCGGAATGCTACTACTCCTCTTGAATGCTCTTCTCAATGCCTAAGCATCAACCTCAAGGCAAAGGCTCACTTAGCAGACATTATGGAAATTGCAACAAATGCCAAGTGCTAACAACACATGCACTTCAGCTATACAGTTAAGAGTGTGCATCATAAAATGGAAAACCTGGGGGTATTTAATCCACTGGGGCTTGTTTTGCAGCAGAAAAAAGAAACAGAATAAGAAAGTATCTTAGGTACAACTACTACTAGATACCACTTTTACCTTTGACAGAATGAGAAACATATGGAAACATTCTGCTTGAACTGTTTGGCTATCTGAATACTTAATATCGGAATACTCTCCAAGAACACTCTGTATTTAACAAGTCTTTACTTTGCAGAGAGAGAAGCAGGAGAAAACCACACCAGAAACCCCATATATAACCTCCCCCACCTTCCTTTATAAATTAGTAATTTATTCATACTGGTTACTTTTGTATCTGTAAGATGATCTGTTAGTCCTACTAACACAGTGCACATGCTCATATTTCAGTTCATGGCTGGCTGGAGTGGCGCATGAAATGCCCATGAGACATCCTTTACTACAATTATAGATGACCTTCAAGAGGACTGGGTTTTTGACATGCTGGTGAACTGTTATAATCAGAAACAACCAAAGTACATTCTAACTTGCCTTCTCCATCACCACCTTTAAATTTGATCTGATTTTAGAACTTCCTGAAACCAGCTTGAAACAATTATTTAATATTTGATTTTTTGACACATGGCTTGTTTACACGAGCCAGAAAAATGTTGTTTGCACCTGTAAACCGAGAAAAATATCTACAGAAATTAGTGGGTCAAAATAAATATGGAATATAATCAGGTTATTTTAGGAAACGGTATTTTTCCTACCTGTATTGTAATTCGTCATTATATCCTTTAGAGATATTTCAATACACCAGAGTTGTTTCTAACAGGCTCTTCTAGTCTTTTTTTCTAATCTCTTTTTCTTCTCTACTTTTATATTAATGAACTGTAGTTGATCCTATACTCCAGACCATCCAGAAAAATCCCAAAGCACTACTCATTTTGAGCCTTGCTGGAGCAACCAACCTGTGACACCTGAACAGAAAGCTGGCTGTCAAAAGGTAGCTACTTACCAAATTCAACAATTGCTTTTGAAAACCTCTGCCTTGTGATGAGCACCACGTTCTGCCACCCCAGCCCACGCCAACTAGAGGGCTGCTTCAGCAGGTCACACAAACCCAACTGGTTTTTGTGACTTACTAACAGCCAAATATGGCCATTTGCTTCTAATTCCTATTTACACTTGTCTTCACCATCTTTACAACCTAGTTCCATGTGTAAGCCAGGTTATGAAGCTCTCAAGTGGTGAAAAAGTGTTACATCAGAAGGTTCCAGCTGAGGTAAAACCAAGGATGCATTCAAGGTATTTAGCAGCTTCAGGTGCTTCATGATCTGACTAATAGCATCTTAACTTCCCGTATTTCCATGCTGAACTGTTTGCTTAATTGTCTATTCAGTTAGGAAAACAATAATTAAAAGAAAAAGTGATTTGCAAGAGTTAGGTTTAATTCATACTGTACACTTTTTTCATTAAGTGAAAGCAGTTCAAGTGATCTGCAGCAGGCATTAGGTAAAACCTAGTACTAATATATGACTTTACTCTGTGGAATTAGGATGTTAAGTAAGTAGTCTACTGCACAAAACCTGTTAAGTTTTTATAAAAATTGTATGTTATGCTGGTAAAAATAATTTATACTGGTTACTACAACTATGATTCAATGTAATTCTCTCTCCTGCCCCACTCCAGAGACTGCTAGCTCTAGATAAGATAAATACGTACGTTTCCTAAAATAATATACTTTCAAAGCAATCGGGCAGTCTACATGACAGAAGGACAGCAGACTAAACCTCCCTCTCCCTATTTCTGCAACATATCTTTTATTATTCTTAATTAGTACAATTACATTGAAATTTTTTATTTTGAGGTATTTTGTTGCAGGGTGCACTTGGGAAATATTAAAGCTCCTTCCTACGTTACAGGACTGCCTCCTCATGAAGCCGAATAATTCAAACACTAAGGTCTACTTTTAAAGTATTTTCTTTCACAGGTAGCTATCACCAGACTGCCCAATTCTTGCATTCACAGGGAAAGACTCACACAGTTCTTTAATAAAATTCCATCCAGTTTCCAGTTCCCATAATCCTCTTTGTTTACAGAACAAAGTCGTAACAGGCATGCCAGAATGAAAATGGGGATAATGTTCTTTCTATTTGACAGAAATGCCTCTGCAGCTTTTCAGTATGGGAATACTAGCCATCAGCAAAACACAGGACTGGTATCTCAAACAGAGTCCAAATTATATCTGATTCACTGACCCTTTTCAGTCCTTGCCTCTACCACTCACTGGCACAAAGATCTGAGCTTTCACACCGCTTTTGTCTTTATTTTGGAAAAAAATAAAATGCAGAAAGAGAGAATAAGCATCTTCAAGAGCGGAAGTACTCATATTTTGACAACTGCTTTTGTTTTAAAACACAAAATAATTTCTTTCCATTTTCCTCCACTCTGTATTGTTTAAGGCAGTTTCACTACAGATGAGCCTACAGGCCCCTGCAGAGTTCTGCACCAGCTTTTTTCCTAAATGATGCTAGCTGAAAGAAAAATCAGTAATAAATGTCATTTCTGTATTCCGGAGTATGCAATGCACCTTTAATACTTTCCCAAGTATACCATTCTACACAGTAATAAAAAGAAGGATTAAACACTAATCTCTTATGCCCGCAATGCATCAGCTGACTACACCTGCTAAAATCCAATTTGCTAATTAAAAAATATATCTACTGAACAGTCAAACCAGGAGATGAAAGGGAAAGTATGGTCTCTGCAGACAGCTAGGAGAAAACGGTTTCAAAATTGAGGCACTTAAAACAAAGTTTTACCTCTATTCATTTTTAAGTGACCTTAAGCAGTTTAAGAAACAAATACCTACAATTATGCTGCAGCAATTAAAGGGCAGTTTTAATTCTACAGTAATGACTTAAATATCTAGTAAAAACTAGATAAGGTCCTTTGCCTTTTAGTCTATCTTTAGAAAATGCCAAAAAAGTTAGCTTGTTTTTTTCCTTTTCCCTCACTAGCAGTAAGTAAAGTGAGAACAGAGAATAGATGCTTTTATATGTTCTCTTTGCTAACTGTTCTTGGCCTGAAGTCCTTTTAGGCTTCAGGTTTCAAGTTTTTTTCCTAGTTTTTTTCCTTTCTCTTTCTTCTGTATTGCTCCTTCTCCCCACCTCTCCAGGTGTGTTGTTTTCTAGTTTCTTTAAACTTACTTTATTCCCTGATGCTCCCTGTCCCTTCTTTCAACTGTGCTCCTGACAGAGGTGCTGAGGTATTGAAGCATTACTAATATCAGGCTGCAGCTTAGGCTTGGAGCACACTTAGGCAGAAAAATCATCAGTGGGCTGTCTTTAGAAAAATAAACAAATTAACTAACTAAATAAGTATTTAGGCTCCTAGAGTTTCCATAAAAAGACAGAACTTGCTGAAATATCAAAGGGGTGCATGCTTTCAAATGAGCTGATGATCTGTTTTACAAATTCAACCAGTCAGCAGTTTTAAACAGCGGCTTAAGCCACCACACTAAAAGGGGTTTAGGAACAACAACAGAACATAGGAGAGAAGCATATATCACTTTTAGGCAACATGTTGCTTCTTACCATGAAAACAAATACAATGAAGTAAAATTATGAATTTTTCTCATTAAATGACAGGACTGCTCAGGCAGAACTGAGTGTTGTATTTGCATTACATTGCATCAAACAAAAGTTCCCAGCACTGAAAAATGGCAGTGATCCTCTCAACAATCCTGCCCCACATTAAAAAAAAAGTCTTGAAGAAGATGCAGGAACATTTAGTGTTTTGTATTCTGCTGCATAGCCCAGGACACCACCTGTTTCTTGAGATCCCATATTGCGGTCCCTCCCATGTGGCTATGGATGCTTCAAGGGGAAAGGGGACAACTCTCCCTGAATTTGCCTTTCAGCTTTGCAAACCAGCGCACATTTAAATGCAATGACCCTCCACAAACACCAATACAGATCTTCCTCTGCTTCCATCCTTTCTTCCTCTGTCTGGTCTGTCCAACACTGGTGGCTTTTGTCACTCTCCTGCATGCCACTCCTCTGGGCATGCTACAGTCTAATTTTCCAAAGCTGCAATTATTCTGTATGACTTTTAAAAGGTCCTTAGTCATCCTCTAGTTATTGCAGCAGGTCTGGATGCCACTTCCTTCCTAAAAGATGAATGCTGTTATCCTCTGGGGGAAACCTGGAGAACCTTCCAGCCAAGTGGATATGGACACAACTGCACCAGCATCCCCACAGCAAACAGCAGGCACAGTCCATCTCAAAGTAGAACCACCCTGTAACACAGGGATGCTCACTTCCTTAGCAAATGGATAACAGTGAAAAAAGACCCTGTTTGAACACTGCTTTTGTATCAAACAAGGGCAAGAAAGCTGCCTGTTGCCAAAGGGGGTGGAAGAGACAGCAGAGACAGCCCAGCAGTATTTACACTGATGTGGTTAGATAGCAATAAAAATCATAAATCCCACGGATTATACTGTCACTGGATCATGTCCAGTAGGCCTCAGGCAGAAAACCAGTTGGCATGGCAGCTTAATAACATCTAGTCAGACCTCAGGTTTTCATCATTATTATTCTTAAACAGAGATATCTGACCTTAAAAATCAGAAAAAGCTCTTGGTGACTGATGCAGGCTAGTACAGAGTATTTCACAGCCAGGCCACAGTAATGCTGCCCATAACAAAGCAGAGGACTCAAAAAGCTAGGGCTGTATGTCTATCCCATTACGAGGGAGTACCTGTGGGTGAAAGTAACCCCTAAATTCACTCCCTCTATGCATGGCTTTCAACATTTAAATCAGTAAAGGTGGCATGCTAATTAATTGATTACCATTAAAGAGGCGGAAATATCAAGAGAACTATCAGGAAAATGCCTGATTTCACATGTTTGGAGATTATTATTTGCATTGTTCATAGAATCTTGTTATAGTATTCCCCCCAAATATGCCTCACATTCCCCCTCGATCCAATGCATGTGTGCAGATACCTTAAAAATAAATGAAGAACCACTAGTATTAGAATTGGATTGAATTAGAAATGTATTGGAAATTACTTGATACTGCTGACCATGGAAGCTCACCTAAAATATTGCAGCATCATTGAGAAACCTTAATATTGTCATCAGTCCACACATGGCAGCAAAGACTAATTAGTACATATTTTACATGGTTTTCCGCACAAGCTAAAATAAGTGCAAAAATCAGAAAATAAAAATAAAAATCCAGTGCTGGAATACTTTCTAGTGATCAGCACTTAATGAATGCTCACAAATTATTATTAATTATTTTTGTCTTCTTGGTTGACTATCTAAACCCTTATTGTCAGTGAGATGAAATTTGCCCATCCTTGCAAGGTGACCAAGTACCAACAGCACAAAAGGAAAAACAAAAGAGGAAGAGAAACTTGGCCTTGTTGTCTCTACCCTACAGAGCTGGGACCTCAGACTTGAATCTTTTCAAATTACTTTTTTATTTCATGTAAGGTCTACCTGACTCTAGGTGAGTTAGACAAACACTGACTGTAAACTACTGTTGCTTCATGTTTGACTGCACCATACAGTGCAAACTTATTAAAATGACGAACATGAGGTTACTTGTGTACAGCTGGCCCAGTGTAAGTCAAAATTTAAGTGACACTATTTTCCTTCAAGATCTTTTACTGTTCTTTGAATGTCTTGTCTAGGGATTAAAAAATTACGAGGCTCAGATAATCCCCTTAAATTCAAACTGACAGCAATAGAATTGACAGAAATAAAGGAGGCGTTACACCAGGAAAAAACACTGATAAAAAAATGTTTTCTTCACAAAATGCAGACAAGCATGACAGCAGCACAACATGGTACCAGGATTAATACAGAAAGGGGAAAAAGAAAATAAATCCTTGGATACAATTTGTAGACAAATGAGAGAAATACAGACAGACTTCATTTAAGTGGGAACTTTCACTATAGCCACTGCAAAATTAAGACATACTTCAGGATTCTATGCCAAGGCAATGCTGTGCAAATTTATGCAATTTATTCCAGGTGGAAACGGAAGAGACAGACCTGGCTGAACAGACTCTTGTTTTACAATCGTGATTCAGTCTAGTCACAGACGAACAGAGAAGAAAAAGAACAGATCTTCTGACATTTGAAGATACTCTTCCTATGATAAATGTAGCTTTTTTCTTTTTTTTTTCTTCCTTTTTGTGTCTAGACTTTCCTGTGGGCCTTGTGAGTGCAAAACACAAGACACTTGACATTCAAATTGTGTTAGATTGGAGTAATGCCTGAAAATAGCAGGGGCTCGACTGATTGAACTAGAACTGAAAATTCTACTTTTAGCAAAGCCTAAGCATGAGACCAGGGTATTACCTTTCTGAACCCCTCTGCTGGATTGAACAGTTACATGAGCTTTGAGACCAAAGATTACAGTTATAAATATCTCAATGAAAACCCCCCCATGTGATAATGGCTCCTAGAGGGAATCATTAGGATTCATTTCTGGATGTGGCAATTAACCTATTACTGTCTGAGTCAAGACTATTTTGCTGAGAAGCAGTGAGCTATTGCACTGTATGCAGTCTTGATTTTTCAATTATTGTCACAACAGTCTAAGTTTCTTAGTAAAGATTAGACAGCAACACCCTCCAAATGCCCAGACTGCATCCCAAGTGTCTAGGGATTATTTCTACAGCAATTAGCATAACAGGACTGATCCTTGACTAAGAACCCTAGGTACAAGACAAAAATTGTAGTAACTTCTAACATTTAGAGAATCAAACATGATCCAAACACCTGAACAATGGAAACATTCAGTGGCAACTAGCAGAATCAATGCATCACAAAAATGAAACTCTATTTTCCTTTAGAAACTCAAGTACTGTATTATTCCAATAGAAAGGCACTCCTTGCTTTGCTCACCAGAATACTAAATATTCATTTCTAAAAGGAATCTGAATGGAAAAGCCCCATTGTAATAAACGTTTTAACATTTCAATAGCTATTTCAATTGCCACCTGTATTCCTCTCAATTTTCCTAAAATCTTTTAATTTCTCAAAAAGACACCTGTGGCATTCACTCACAAGAACAAACATCTCTTTTCACTTCCTCTTCCCAAAAACAATGCCAGTTTGCCAAGGGAATAAAGAAAGCTACGCTACACTTGCTATATACTTCAGAAAATACTCTCCAGTGTGTCCAACAGTAATGACTACTGATCCAGAGATATTTTTCCTTAGGATAAGCATTACCATGAACATCTTGTGCAAAGATCACTGAAATGCTGTACTTTGGCAGCTAATATAAGCAGATTCATGATCTATCTAAAAGACTGTTAAAGTTACTCATGGCAAAATTCTTTCCTTTCTTGGTGCCTGATGCACAGTTCCTCTGTAATACTATACTCCAGATGTGTCTTTGTATGCATCTGAAAATGCTTTCGGTCCATAAATGCAATAGCGTCACCAACAGGGAGAAGACAAAGTCATTCAGTTAAACAGCATACTGAGTTTCTGTTGAAACAAAACTGCAGAGCATGAAATAGCAACATGTCATCGGATGTTGGGCGTCTGACATGCCTCAGTAGCAGATAAAGACTGCTCTCTCCTCTCACCTATGTCTGCGGCAGCCATCTGCATGCAGGCCTGGCCAGTCTGCATCCGCAGGCAAGGACCGGAGCCTCTGCAGTGCTGTTTAGGACCTTTTTCACTAGAGTTTAGGGCTGTGGTCTAGGAAGCATTAAAAAACCCCCCCACCAAACAAACAAAACTACACCAAACAAAGAAAGAAAAAAACACCAAAACAAAAATCCACCCCCAAAAAACCCAAACTAATCCAACACTAAAAAGCCAGAAACCATCTCCTCACACATGCACACCCTGAAAATAAAAAAAAAAAAAAAGAAGCCCCCAAAGCTAAATGCTTTCTATTCATTTCAAGTAATTTTGGTGCAGGTATTCTCCACTACTTCATCGTTTCTATTAGAAGGCACACATTGTAATTGGAAAGTAGATTCATATTCACATCACCCTAGCCCATTTTATAGTAAAGAGGAATTCAGCTGCCCTGAGAGGAGGCTCCCAAGGAACACAGCCTGAGGGCCTGCAAACACAGGCTCGGTAGTTGTCCAAAAGGCCCTATCCAGAATATGTGGCATCCCATCTTCAGCTTTGTCTGGACAGGCTGCTCACAGTCCCTGTACTGCAGACCTTCCTGCCCAGTGGAGAGAGTCCACACGGTGTAACACTTTGATGAGGTAATCAGACAGGTTAGCAAGCAATATAATCAATTTGATCAGCCATCTCAGCTGAGCACTTGGAGCCCAGAATAACTCTTGTTAAGTTAGGTAATGCCTATAGTAAATGAGTGATGTGTTATTTTGATTTGTCTCTCAGGGCTCAAGATAGTGGTATCTAAAGCTCACCTTCCCTTGAGAAAGGGATTTCTGTAAACTAAAAGCAGCCTCTCCCACAGCAGGAGGAAGCAGCAAGTGAAATGGAACAGATCTGACCTTACAATAAACATCTGAGCTACATTTTAAAATACTGGCACTGAGATGTTATTACTTTGCTTTGATATGCTGCCAAAGGAAAGCAAAGAGTCATTGAAAATTGAACTTCATTTTGAGGTCCTGTCCATTCTTCAATAATCCTTGTGATACTGCATACATAACCTAAGTATGTTAGAAAAGGCAATGAACTACGATGTCATAAAATAATAATATTCATGTGAAGGTCTTAACAGATTCATGCTTAGTAATGTCATGAATCAGAAAAATTACCAATGAACATACACATGACGCCAAGAATGAAATACATACAGTACCCTGGGTATGGAGAAAGGCATTTGGGTAAAATTAACAAGATTTTTGGCTCTCAACCACACAACATGGCTGCTGCTCCTTATTAGAAGTTAGAAATTTATAAAGTTCACTCCAGTGTGGGTTTTTTTAAAAAAAAAAAAAAAAAGCAGAGATATCAAGATATCATTTCTAATGTGCATCTGTTGGCACTTTGTACATTATAGCCATAACTTACAGATTTAAAAAAAAAAAGTATAACTAATCTACATAGTTTTTCCTTAACTCCTTTATTGCTGGATGTCTCCAATATACAATTCAAATTTTTCTTTGAGGACCAAGAAACAGAGAAACTTGAGACATCTGAAATTTTAGTCACATAACTGTGATTTATCTGTGCTACTCTCAACAAGCCCCCAGGATAAAAATCAGTAAATACATTCAATCTATTTAAAAATCACATTCAATTGTCTCATGTACATCTACATAACTCTGTTTTTACATTAGTTTACCTCCAGATCCAACAGATTTCTGCACTTTTGACAAGTACTGCAGTGTTAACTTGCTTCAGTATTAACTAATGTTCTTATACAGCTTGTCTCCATCATGTCTTTTCTTAGTCTGCCCGCCTTCACATTTTTCTTCTATATGTCTTCAAGAGGTATTTGCCATAAAATGTGTCCATGTTTTTCAGGGCACTACTATTGCTATGTAGGTGATTGTTCTATCATTCTCCCAAATGGGAAACATGGAGAGAGAATTTAAAAAGTCTCTGAAAGTAGCAGACCCAGTGGTCTTCCCAAAATCTTGATGCAGGGTAGCAGAGCAAAGACAAACAGCAACGTCATAAGCAAAAAGATCTCCCTCACCTGAGAAAGCTTAACACAGTATTTTAGGGGACAACAACTTTGGACATATCACTTCTTTCCACTATTCTGTCAAATACATTCTCCCCATCACAACTAGAGATGCTGTTATCTAATGATGGATGAAGAGCAAACACCATTCATGCTGTATTTACAAAAAAATCAGAAACAGTTATTAAATTAATTCTAACAAGCAGGCAAGACCTAAGTTCTGAAGACTTCCACAAAGGAATCAGAAATCAGCATGAAAGTCTGTAAAGAAAAATCTGAAAGTCATACTGGAGTAATTAAAAAAAATAAATGGGGAAATACAACCCTACTCGCAAAACACTGTCCTGAAAATCTGTCACCACTTAAAGTATGTACAGAAATCTTTGTCTTTTTATTTAGAAAAACATCAATAAGTATGACTCATGTCAATGTTTCCTCTCTTGTAAAAGAGAACTATTCTTTCTTTGTAACCTCATCAGGTCAAAAGCATAGGTGAGCTTGTAATTCTCACTGATCTGAAGGAAAAACTACATGTTTAAGATCAAAAAAGCTATGCAATTTCTCTACGTAAAAATGGAAAGGATCCATCTTTTCCTAAGAATGCCTCCTCAGTCATGCAGCACTTTTTATTTTTCAAATATTTGCTAATATTTGATACTTTCCTTCACTGTGGTCATCTGCTGCAGAATGCTGAGATTTGAGAGTTTTTTATTAATATAAAAAGGTGGCTTTGTTGTTTACTTTTTTCATCTGAACCTGAAACACATTTAGAAGGCCTGTATATAACTTTGAATTCGAGACTGGGGTCATCAGAATGAAATAAGAGTTTTGAAACTTCTTGTATTGTACATTATTACTGTTTCCCAAAATTAAATTTACCATGTTTTTAAAAGGTGCATTTAGGTTTCCTGATATAGTACTTCACTACATTTACTGGTCCAACAGCCAAGTCTGCATTTCTCATCTGTTTATAAACATCATGTACATACAGTAAACATTTGGCTATTTCCTTTTCATACCATGGATAACAAATTCAAATAAAAACAGCTCCCAAACAAATTTTTAAGGGCTTCAAATGCATCTACTATAAACCACGATCTAAGGAAAATAAAACCATCTAGTACAGGAGGCAGGGAATGAGTCTATCCCTGCCCTTATCAATGCTGCTTTACTGGGTAAACCCCAAGGAACATCACTCCCTGATCAAACAGGAGGAGCATCCCTGCAGATGGAGGGGGAAAGATAAGAAGTGAGGAGGATCCACTGCTACTGGTACCATGGCTGAGCTGGGCAGTTTTACACTGCACAGGGAAAGCACCACCTGAGCCTACACAAAAGCAGTTTCTCCTCCTCCTATAATTGCTACAAACCTCTGTCTTTCCAGACAAGAAAAGCCATCTCAGTCTCTCCTCAGATGAGGAATTTATGCTCTGACCCACAAACACAGAGCTCAGGAATATGACATCAAGCGCCACCCAAATGCCGTAGCCCTTGAGTTTTCCAGAGACACCACTGCAAGCACAGCTGTGCCATACAGGCAGGACAAGAGGTCACGCAGGTCAGCAAAATATTAAGGGCTGCAAATTGTTTAGTGACTATTTTGTTTACTGTGCAAGTGGCTTTTGACTAGGAGGGGTGGTAATTCTTTCTGGCTTGCCTTGGGCAGTGAAAGCTACAGAAGTGTTTGTACTTGACTGGTGTCTAGGGAAATCGGCAGAGTCCTAGGTCTGTTTCTTTATCAAGTCTGCCAAATCCTATGCTATGTATGGCACACTTATTTTTTTTCTCTCTCTCCTCCCTCCCCAGTTATACTACAGAACATGTCCAGGAAGAGTGCTAGGCATGCCAGTTCAAAAGCAAACAGAAAGCAGACAAACAAATCCCTCCAAAATTCAGTATTTAGCAAGCTGTTTTTGCAAAGGTTTACAACTGGAACAAGAATCTGACCTTGCCTTCATAGCATACCACAATGCCACAGAGACTCCTCATGAGAAAAACCTCTCAGGCTAAAGATTTGCATGGCAAGTTGAAGGAAGTGATACATGGCTGAAAAATACTTTTATTTACAGCTAGGCAGAAGTGACAAAGCCCACTAGCAGGCATTACCAATGATAAAAATAAGAAGCATGGATTTGTAAAGTTTATTTATGGACCATTGTGTAGTTTATGCTGTACCACTAGTCCATGTTAAATACGAAATTATAACATAGCTGGTGACAATGGGGAATAATTTCATTCTAATCTGAGACAATAATTTATCCTTCCCCCCAAACTCTATCTAGGACAAAGTGCAATTTTCATCAAAACTCCTAAAACTGAACTCAACTGTAAAGTATTACATTCGTAGAAGAAGGTGACTTCAGCTAATACTGATCCATTTACAGAGAAAAACATTCCACCTTTCAAATGAAAACATTTAACATGAAACACTGAAACTATTAAAAAATTAACAAATTATAATTTGTGATTATTAAATGCAACTTAAAACAATAACTCAGAGCAAAAAATGTTGTCTTACAGGTTATTTTCATAGCACAGTAGATTAAAACTAATTATAGTTTCAAGGTCCGTTATTACATAACTCAGTGCCCAGATCAGTTAATTTACTGAAAACACTACACACATGAAAACAATTATTTATGGTGCAACTGAACAACTAAAGGAGGGCATCCACATTATTAATGAATGTGAATTCAGGGAATTTAAGCAAGACCTGAAAAGCTTGAACCAACCAGCCATAGCCTGTCAATATCGTAAGACCAGTCATATCAACCTGAAGTTAGTCTCCACAAAAATATTTTAAAAAGTCATGTGTTCTCTCACCCTCTCCAAATTCTAGGTATTATTTACTCCACTCCTCTGTTGAAACTCTTAGATGGTGTCTACTGGAAAAGTAATTTCATGCTGTTTTGAAGAAAAACCCAAAACCCAAAAAACCCTACAGAAACCAAAACAACAAAAAAACCACCTCAAAGATTGAAAGCATTAAAGTAATCTTGGTGTTTATTTATTCTTGCTTTAAATGAGGCAAGAAAGGAAAAAATGAACAGACTGCTACAGAAAAACACATGAGTCTTCACTTGTGATTTCATTTGAAAGTTGAACAAAAAACCTTCTTGAACATGCATCTCAAATTGATACTTAATAAATAAATAAAATCTCGACAACCAAAGACCAACTCTTCCAGAGTAAAGTCATTGTGTGTGCAAAGTGCTAAAGGGAAACAAGTGGATATCAAAAACCCTCTGTACTACACACTGGTATTGATTTGGGGGGGTTGGTATGTAGGAAAACTGCAAGACTGCATCCTAGGGAAATGAAAAGGAGCTCCAACACAATTTCTGATATCTGGAATCTTAATCACCAAATGGAAGATTTGCTCCTGTGGCTTTTCCTAAAATTTCTGATGACTAACAGAAAAAGGGGACGAGGAATACGTGTGTGTGTGGGAACCAAGGCATGAAGTGCCCCAGTCTCCTCCTCCTTTATGGTATATCCGTTTGCCTCTCAATTTGACTGCTCTGCTGAGACCCTGGTAAAAAAAACCCAAACAAACAAAAACAGAAGAAACCTTTCTAAATGCAGTGCAAGGGAATACATGACTGGCCTCACCAATTGCATGCAGGCAAGGGGGAATGCTTCTGCCAGGTTAGGTATGGCCCTGGTCACAGGCACCACAACTTGTTCTCATTCATTCCACTGCAGACTACACCTCCGCCAATACTGTCTTATTCACACAGTCCTTTCTTACTGTCTACAGGCAAGTCTTTGCTTATCCTTGTCAAGTATATCAATACAGTGCTTGCAGAAATCAATTTTATCTCTAAGATACTGGATTCTGACATACAAATAAATTAATGGCCTACAACAAGCACAGTTAAAGATGATGCATCCATTTAAAGATTTCCCAACATATATAAATGCTATCTATCTAGATGTTTATCTCTTTATTTTTACAGTACATTATCTACATATTTTTTTACAGTATACCAAGGCTGCCAAGAAAACAGAATTACCACTACTCAGGCTGAAATTTGTTATCAAAGAATTTTATTTCTTTTTCTTTTGTCTAAGCATGTGAGTCTCAGACATTCTGGAAAATGATATCAACAGTTGCTTAACTCTCTTAGAATTACCCATGCTAACTACCTTGAAAAAGCCCATGGCAGGGATGGGATGGTGTTCTTGACTGTGGCAGCTATAAACCACAAATAATTACATTATCTTTAACTACACTTCACTTCAGTCAGAAGAAACATGCCTTCGATCCAGCTTCTCCTAGACAACTGTATGGAAACAGAACAATGGTAATTCCCAAAGCCCCTGACCTCATGGAACCGTATTTCATTAACCAGTTTTCTCTAAGCAAGTGGCAGAGAAGTACATTACACAGAAGGGGACACGGAGGCCACAGATCTGGGGCAGCTGAACACTGGGAAAGGATTGTGACACCGTTGCTCAGAGAACACATGGCATGAATGATCATTCACCTCCTCCCCCAAAGTCTGCAGGCTTGCAAATCTGCAAACTGACAAGACAACTATACAGAAATCATAAAACTAAGTATTTTGACTCTCTCAACTTAAATTTGAAACCAGTAATCATTCAAGAAGGCGGCGGCACACATGGGCAACAAAAGAGCAGGCAGACACAAGATTCAGTACATCTCTATTCAGTGGCAGGAAGGCATCTATTATCAGCTGCAGAATGGGCCCGAAATGCAAAGAAAGCCAGCATTGTTGCAGGCCTTACTGGGAACATCCTAACTACTTGCTGCAATTATTCAAAGAAAGATGAGCTGGGACAACCCCAAAACTGTATCCTTAAAACCAGTATCTGGTAAACCAAAGCTTAATTCCTGCAGTAAAACTGAAACCAAAGCAACACATAAAAGTACTCAGGCACTACCCAGAAAACACATGGATAAAAAACCAGCTAGAGGTTGGCCCTCACAGCCGATCTCAGCAAGATCGCTATAGAGCAGCAGTGAAAGATGCAGTCAGACTTTTAGACATGGTTGTCTTGGAGACACCAGAACACACTGTATTGACAACAAAGGAAACAAAAAGCTGAATGCACTTTCTAAGGCTTTTAGTCTGCTCTCTTTCATGTGGCGTTTATGGAGGAGGGCCTCCCTGGGATGGGTATGTGGGGAATTCTGGCAGCAGGACCAGCTCATTGAGGTAGAAATCTGCACTTGCTTAGGAGTTTCATGCAGACCCAGAGCCCTCTTTATCCCAGGAACAGAAGCCTTCGACATGGAAACTCTAGCAAATGAGACTCACGTTTGCTCACTTTGAAGGTTTAGCCCTACATTAAGCACTGAACCCTACCATCTAAGGGTCTTTTAAGAGAACTAAAGCAAGCAGTCTCTCCTAATTTGTGCAAGGGCCCTGGAGCTGCTCTGGGGGCTCTCTCCCATTATTCAAGTGCTCTTCTGCCAGGCTCCTTCCAAACTTTGAAGCAGAAATCCAGCAAAGTACCTCGAGGTAACTAGCAGAGAAGCGGCTAGTGACGTTTAGGCTGTAACTGTGAAAACTTGAAAGTTCTACTCAGTGTAACTGAGGCAAGCATGGAGAAGAATTTTGATGGAAGTTTATTTTTTTAAAGAGACCATGAGCAGAGTGAATGCTTCTTGTTCAATTACTGAGTTAGTCTTGTAACGCTGAAATGTGTAACTCCCATAACCAGACTGTCAGATTCTAGCTTTGTGAGGAGATACAACAAGCCTGTAATTTTTGTCACCTTTAACCTGCTTGGAGATGAAGGCTGTTACCGTGAAGCAGCACTTGGCCAGTACAGAGCACTGTAGTGTGTGCACAATGTACAAGAATCTTTTCAATTTGTAGTACCTTTCACTGACAATGCAATTTAGACCTACATCAGAGGATGCCGGGACAATAATAGCGACTATGGGATTTAGGTACACACTGTCACATGCATCTATCAACCCCTGAATTAAGTGCTATAACACCGAGGTCTACTGGACAGTGTGACTATTTAGCTGAAAGTGCAACATTTGCCTCAAGGGTTCTGCCTCTCTTTCTCCACACCTAAACTTTGTACAGTACAAGAATGATACTGGCTTCTTATTTGCAAATAGAGTGCAGGGGCTGTAACTACTTCTCACAAAAAGAAATGGAAGGTCTCACCCTGCCATAGGTCACCTACCAGCATGAAAGCTTATAAATTTCCAGATTTCAGTCTGCTGACTTTTATATGCCCACTTTCATATTCTGTGGGTACACCAAAAATTGTGCATGATGTATCAACATTTAGTTCTGACAGGAGGATGGGTGAAGCAGGAAAAAACTGATAATTTTTCACATCATAACCTCCTCTTCTTTCATGTTGCTCCTCTCTTTTGTCTGTACAGGGGATTGAAGAAGAGGGAAGAAGTGAGGCTACACAGATAGGTGATAACTCCTTGCCTTCCCAGTCTCTTCTGAAGGGCTATAAAATGGATAGGTAATAGGTACATGACAAAGGAATACTGAAATAATCAGCACCAACACCATCTCAGAAGATCTCTCAATATTTTTACGTAGAACTATGTATCTGTAGTAGATGATTGCTACCCTCTCATACATCTGACTGACAACAGCAGAAAATCTGGGTCAAATGCAAAATACACTCAACTGGATGGGAACAACTGCTACTGGTATATTTCCACATCAGAGGTGCCTATGTAATGAAGTTGTGTTAAAACAACCAACTCTTAATTCTGGCTCCTTTGTTTTGTCACTAAATGCAAAACAGTGTATTGAATTAACTGGATTGCTGACGGCAGCTGTGGTTTTTTGGGATCACTAAAAATTAAACTATTTATAAATACCACAATACGGATTTTGGAATCTCATTTCAGGCGTCACATAGCTAGGGCATATCCAGACCAGGACAAACACGATCAGGACAGAATACCTCTCAGCTGGAGAGCCTATGATTTCTGCAAGGTTAAAAAAAAATTAAAAAATTCAGAAACCCTGTCCTCAGACACCACCCAGAACACTGGTTAACTGTACCCTTTCAGGCCTTAGCCTGTGGTGCTGGCTTCTGCAGAAAACTTGCCATGTCCCTTTCTTGTATATCTATAATATCATGAGTCTGTACTTGAAAAAGATCAATCTAGCATCCCTGTGTCTTCTTGGGTACAAGCCAAAAACCCAAGGAACTGACCACTGACTGACCACTTACGGTTGCAGCATCCTAATGACCAGTGCTTGGCCATTATTTTTGAAACAGTCTTTGACTTGTCAATCTTTTGTATAATGAAAATCTGCCACTATTACCTTAAAAAAAATTCAGCAATGAAGATACAAATTTGAAAACTGTGTTAGTTCCCCAGATTGGGCCAATGTAGCAGAAAAGTCTCTGATGAGTAATTCAGAATTTCTTTGGCAATGAGTAAGTCCACATACTCTGTGTACAGATGACCTATTCTGTGATGTACCTACTTCATGTACCTGAAGCACCTGGGACAGTAAAATTCAGTAGGATTTGTGAGGAAAAGAATATTCTATTCCCTCAGTAAAATTAAAACCTTGCCTCCAACAGAGATGTCCTCCAGTATGGATACAGGTGAATTTTGCACTCATGGAATCATGACTCCTGCTGTGAAGTTTATAGGAACTAAATAGTCAAGCTGTGCTATCACCATTTTGGACATTGATGCCAACAGTGAAGAGTACACTCAGAAACACGCAGCCATGTGATTTTGATGATGATGACCAAGGCAGAACACAATATACAACATTCTTTCTCCATCTACTTCTCTTTTTAAAGTAAGTGAAATACTGCATGAGATTCACGAACAACCACATCTATTTTGTGGCGTCACACTACAGACACATTTTAACAGGCAGGAAGAGCAACCAGAGGATGAACGAAGAAGGCACCTGTGTATGCTTTTGCATCAGAATCACTTTTCAGATTTGATGCCAATTTGTAGCCTAGCTCATTCCAATAGAGGAGGCTCACAAATGCTGCTCAGAACTGGGGCATGAGATGTTTTTACACACTGAATCCACGGGCATTTAGTAAAACAGTTAGACAATGACCGTAATGCCCTGTTTATGGTAAGGAAATTTTTAGCCAAAAGAACTTTTTCCCTAGATCCAATTCAAAAACCTCAAAACCTCACAAAAAATCTCCTATTGACTCCCAGACCAAAAAAGAAATCAGAAGTTAAAAGTTCTAATCCTACTTTTCAGGCAAACTGTAATTAAGATCTTCTACCACATTTATTTACAGGCAAGTGAAATTGAAAAGATAATATGCTTTTACTGATAGCTGAATTGCACCACTGTGGACATGCCATACTGGATGTCTATTAAAATTGTTTCACCATAACAAATCTGGGAAACAGTAAATTAGAGGTTTGTTCCTTAGAGTACATTCCTCTCTGCCCCAGATGAAAATCACTGCAGCTCAGTTTACCAGAACGTTTTTAAGGGCACAGGCTTCATGAAGCTTATGTACAAAAACTGCCAAATTTCAGAGTTATCACTGACCCACCTACTATGACTTGGTACAAAACTGAAAAGCAACAAGGAACACAGCTGTAAAAACCAGAACCTGGAATATTTTCTTCCTTCCTTTTGTTGTAAAAGAGAGTGAAATTCTGTGAACCTATTCACATTTCGACAATAAATCTATGTTTTCTGTATTTGCAATAATCAGCCAACAGACTAAGTTTTCACAAGATCAATGCCCACAGTAAATATTTGCAAACTAGCATATTGAAACTTTTATTGCAAAGTAGAACAGGTTTCCTTATTTTTTTGCAGCAGAAGCTACTAGCTTCCACTACTCTGTTTTATGAGAATTCTGTTCTTTATTTAGACTTGAGCACTAAAAGCTGCATGGTTTATGGACACAATTATAACCACAAGTCTGTTTCCAATTTTCCAAAGCCAAACCTTCATTGTAACAGATAAAGTCACAATTATAGAAACAAAGCACGATCACAGATGAATGACATTTGTAATGTAAACATACAAAATATTACACTACACAATCAAAAGTCCTATTCTTCAGCCTTAGCTAATACAAGTCACCATGAGATCAACTGTAGGATTTGCCTGACTGGAAAACAGAACCTGAACCACTAAAATTATTTTTGTATTAATACAAATACTCTTGGACTACTCATATGCTTTGAACTGGACATATGTATAATAAATCTTTGTGGAGATGCAGACCTGGACTGTTAGTACATACATCTCAGTATTCATACAGTAGCTGAAAAACTGAGGTTTTACACTCATGCTGCTAACATCACTTCAATAGCTCTAGCTGGTATTTACATCCATGCTATTCCTATGGTGGAAACTAGCAGGATAAAATATTTGGTAAGAGATGCTAGTTAAGAAGGTATCTATGACTGAATGCTTTATTTAGTCATCTGCTTTCAAAAGAGTAAAATCACTGCAAACCCATCAGAGTAGGCTCTTAATACTACACTTGAACATTACTTCCTCTAGCTCATTTTCCCCTTACTTTTTCAAATCTGTGTATTACATCCCTTCCACATTTTCTCCAGCTAAATCCCTTTTCTATTGTGCAGATGCAAAAAGAAATGCAAAACAAGCCTGTATTCCTGCTGTGGGATCGTGTCACCACAGCAGAGAGTTCTCTAGAATTATATTCTATCAGCTCTCCTCTACTCCCACTGATACTCACAGACATCTTACTGTACAGAAGGGAACAGAGATGCAAAGTTCCAGCACACAGCAAATAAATATGGATGGAGGGAAGAAAAACAAAATGGGTATTCTGGCATATAATAAATATTACGGACGCTGACTGTGTGCGTAACAGCTTGCTAAGCAGAAGCAACAGGAATGCTAGTTCTATAATCAACAGTCTTCCAATCTGATTCCAAATTATAGGTGTGTATGACGCATGGAGTTGGGGGTAAATCACTGCTTAAACTCAGTGATGTCAAATAAACTATACATTAACAATTAAATGTTCCCCCCCCCATCCAATATTCATAACACCAAGTATGACAAGTTCCTTTTCAGCTGCAACCATAACTAAATACACTCCACAGGAGAGACGTGGATGCCTGTGAAGTTATTAAAAAGACTCAGAACCACTTCTGTTCTCACAGGAAAGTCATTCAAGTTTCTGATGGCTGGGAATTATTTCAACATCTAAGAATTCAAAATATACAGGTTTTTGCCACACTTATTCAAAAGTGGTCACATTCTTCTCTTAGAAATTCTCAGATAAAGAGTCGAAATTTGTTAATAAAACAGCTGAAAAACTTTGATTTTTTCAAAGACTGTATCTGTAATTGATATTAAAAGTTCAATTTCCATTTTGAGAACAGAACAGAAGAATAACGGACAGAGAATTGAAACTTTTTGTATTACCTTGTCCCATTAAAAAATGTTTGCTTTGGCCTTTATCCAAAGACAAGAACTAGATACATAAGAGAACCTCACATATATTGGAAAAGGACCATCAACTAGTGTATTTTCAGAGTTTCAGCTTATCCTTACTAATACTGATAATGTTATAGGATACAGAAAAAAGCAGAATGTATTCCAAACGTAAACCAACAGGTTTTCCTCTATCTTAGGACATTTGCATTGTTTATACCTACACGGGTGCCCAACACACACATACTAATAAATATATATGGATTCATAACAGTGCCTTAGGACACTGAGTGCTATTTATCTCTGCCCTAAGTTAACTGTGTTTAAGTCCTTGACATGGGGATGCTGCTGATGTCGTATTCATATAATGGCTTCTGTCTTCAGGGGATCCTCAGAAGCAGACTTCCAGAAATTATCTGGCATGTTTTTACCCCATTTTCTACTTAATTTATCAAATAAACAAACATTTTAAAGACAGGAACAACTAGCTGAAGATGGTGTAATTCCTTGCAACCAACTGTAGCAAGTTCAAACGTGTCTCATCATCTGGACACTTTCTGTACTCAACTGAAAGACAAATTGCTTTGCTAAAGGGTTAAGGCAGACTGGGAAACCTGCCATCTAAAAATAACTCCCTCTTCACTGGAGAGGCCAGAGCCCAGACAACATAGTCTAGAGGATTAACAATGAATGATAAGTTTTAGATGAACAAGTATCTTTCATTAGGCCAACTCATGTAGTTTTTAAAAATGACACAAGACTTGGGGCAGACAAAGCCTTTTTTGTTTTAAAATCTTTCCAATGCTATTCTCAGCTGGGCAAGTATTCTTATTTTGGAGCTGAAGAAAGGCGCACAGACAAAGTCAAAAGATTTGCCCTGGGCTATGTGCAAACCACCAGCAAACTAAGATCAAAGATCAAGTGGTTCTAGATGTAGATTTGGAATGGACTCCTTTCCCAGCTAACATCGCTTCTCCCGATACTTCTGGAGACCTTGCACTGAGCAAAGAGAGACTCGTGAAAAATGCCTTAAGTGAGCTTTTCCAGGGCATATTCAAATGATAAAAAGTATTTTGGTGTCATCTACCCAGCAAATATATTCACTGTTGCTAATAAATGACACCAGTTCGAGTCACAAGAAAACTCCATACCCCAATACTGTCTATTTTTTAAAAAGTCTAATCCACCTGTGCAAGTATTATTACAAAGTCAAGGAACAGTCAGCCACCCACAAGGAAGAAGAATGCTTTTCTTGGTTGCACTTGTGGTTGTTTGGTGTTTGAGGTTTTCTGATAAAAAAATATGTTACACTGAGACAGATCTCTTCTAAGTAGGATTAACTGGACTGAAACAAGAGCCTGTTTTTAGGCAGTCTTTCTGAAAAGGAGAGAGTCAGTACAAATCAGAAGTGGTTTATATATAAATATATCCAGAGGGAAAAATTACTGCAATATTTGTTTACAGTTCAGAAGTTGAGACTGCCTACAGGTAAACAGTTTAGATGAGAATTAGCATCTGAGGGGTGGCCAGTCTTTCAGAAGTCTCTGATCTGATATAATCCTTCCACTGACCTATAGATAGGTATCTGTGCACTTGCCCCTTGGGAACTCAAACACCAGACCTGACTTTGAATGGATACCAGCTGGCTGGCAAAGGCTCCTACCACTGGATCTGAAATAGCCTTTCTGATACACCCACAGTGTGGGTCACAATTAGCACTGCCACTTGACGAGGAGCAATGCCTTCTCTACTTTGTGTTGCAGTTGGTGGGCACAAACAAAAAGCTTCCTACAAATTGCTGAGCAGGGCCCAACAGAGCAGGAAGAATCCAGAGGAAAGCTTTAATAGGTCATTGAAGAAAACCATGATGAGCTACGTATAAAACAGCAACAGAAATAACAGTGGAAGATTGCAAAACAAGGGCGTAAGGCCTAATATGAAAAGATGTGCCAGCTGGAAGCAGAAAGAAACCAACACTGGTAAGGAGAGATTACAATGCAATTCTTAGAATAATGAATCACATAAAAATATCAGATTCCTATTGTCTTTAGCCTGTGATGTATTTAGTTTCATTGCCTACCTAGGGATGCTGCTGTGCTATTTGATTGTGCTCCCTGACTGGCTCTCAGCAGTCATCAGCAAACTGTGCCACCACCTCCTGCTCCTCTCCCAATGAAGCACCCCACAAAGACATGTTCGAATTTGCAGATGCTCTAATAAAAACAGACTGAAAATTGCATTACCTTCTCCTCTGCTTTCCACAACCTGTAAGATACACCTCTGAAACATAAATCTGAAGTTTAAGGACTGGACATTGAGTCACTAAGCACTGCACATAACAACTACCCAAGGAGCATTGGGTGCACTTCACAGAGGCTCTGCTTCTCTCTTGGTACAAGCCCATGGTGCTGTGGTGGCAGAGAAGCTATTAAGACTAAAGCACAGTGAACAAAGATCAGTTCACTGGTGATGGTGTGAAGTTTCGAATTCGTATGTTTACAGAAAAAAAAGGACTTGTGATTACAAACGGAAATCAGCTACAGAGGGGAAGAGATGTTACAAAGGGGTTTCTTTTCACTGAACACACACGGTTTCTCTCAAAATGCCCAAGCAGACAATCAAAATGAATTTAGGCAACTATAAAAAGGCACTCCCCAATCAGGATGCAGCAAGGTTTAAAATCATAGAATTGTTTAGGTTAGAAAAGACCTTTAAGATCATTGAATCCAACCATTAACACAATACTCTCAAGTCCACCACTAAACCATGTCTCTAGGTACCACATCCACATAACTTTTAAACACCTCCAGAGATGGTGACTCAACCACTGCCCTCAGCAGCCTGTTCCAATGCTTGACAACATTTTCAGTCAAGATTTTTTTCCAAATATCTAATCAAAACCTCCTCTGGCACAACTTGAGGCCAAAAAGTACCAGCTGCTCAGTACTGGCTAAAGAAAATACACAATCTTGCACTTCAAGTCTTATAAAAGCCAGTCTTAAATAAAGACATCTCTTTCTTTATAGAAGGAGGATTTATACTCTGAAAATTTCTGAGATTTGAGGTAAGGTAAGCACACAGACCCAAGGGAGCAAAATTAGCAGCTGGAAGCTGAACTCTTCAGACAAGCTGGCAGAAGAGATCATATACTCTCAAAGAATATCTAACTGCAAAAGATCCATTACTTGGAAGGAGGTCCATCCAAACCTTGTGGGAGAGAAATGTCCCTACTATTTGTGCTTTGAGACTACAAAAAAACCCCCAACTTTTACATATGAGATTTCTTATTTAATTCATTTGTTCTATTAATGCTTTTAATTCCTTCGATTCAACCTCTTCATAAGTCATTCTTTTACTGACTAACAGGAAGGACAAAAACACATACTAGGGCACAGGAGTAAGTACCAAGCTGGTGGATCTAAATCTGATAACTACAGACTTAATTAGGCTTGTGTTTTATGTACTTCATTGTATTAGATTAGAATCAGATGATGCAGAAGGTAGGACATGAACAACATAGGTTGTTCCAGCAAGACTCCTATGTGTGCTCCAGGATTTGGTTCTCATATTATTTATATAGTTCATAAGAATTTATTTATTAAGCATTTCACCAAATGGTCTACATTGTAACCTGATTGAGCAGAATCAGTGTAGAATTCTATGCTGCCTCAAACAAGAATCACATCAATAACATCTATAAGGCTATTTTCAGCTGGCAGTATTGCAATGAGAAAAATAAAGTGTTTCCTATCTGTAGAAAACATTCTCACACTCTGGATATATGAAATGTTTAACATTGGTCATGCAAAAATTGTCTAAAATAAGTATCGGCTATTCCTTCTGCATTCAGAAATGACCTTCAGTGGTAACAGTTATGACCTTCCAGCTGCACGGGCAAACATGGTATCTTCCATCCTGTCACTAACAGATTGTCACTCTGACAATGATTTACAGTGACCACAGTTAATGAGTAAGACTGCATAGTGAAGAACGCAATGTTTCTCCCTATCAACTCGCTGAAGTAACTGAAAAGACTAAACTGGTATTTGCAAGCCAAACAGTTTGAGATAAGAACAAAACAATTCACTTTGTTCAAAGGAATCACTTTGCTTTTCCAGGACACCTCATAAGTTTAGGTTTTAGAAGTCTCCAACAGCATAGCTGCAAGAGTCACTCATCACTCACAGAAGCAAATATGTCTGCAGATAAGTACGAGCTTGAGGATCAGATATGCCTCTGGAATATTAATGTTTGTGAAACTCTTTCTGTCTTTTTTAGGTTGTTACTTCAAAGGTAGTTCAAGGGTTAGAAAATGAATATCAATTAAAAATAAATCCAAAAGGAATTACTGGGAGAGAAGCAGCTCATGTTTTTGCTTTACCAACAGCCTTTACAGAACTGTAACATTTGTATTTCCTTCATTTCAAACAGTGACATTTCAGCTGGTAAACCCTTGTAATGTATTCTGTAATAGAGTAGGTGTCAGTTGCCCAAAATGACCATTTCATTATAGGTTTTAAATGATGCTCTATTTTCTTTACAAGGAAAGCCTGAAATTTCATTTTGGACATTTACTTAAAAGTCCATCTGTGTCCTCCCCTTGCCTGCCCCCTGTTCCTCTCTGTGTTGGTTTCTAACTGGTGCTGAGTAACTTGCTGTTTTTTGCCTTTATTAACACTTCAATGGCATTTTGCAGCACAGAGAAAGCCTAATCATCAGGAGGCAAGACCACAAATCCCAGCTTCACTACATACAACCAGCCTAGTTATTTACCAATGTTACTATCACAAAAACAGAAAACTATTCTTAGAGAAACAGCATAAAAGTTACAGGAAGATTTACTGCTTGGCTCTAAAAAGCATTCATTGAACAGTTGGACAGATAACAATGCAGGAACAAAAACTTACTCACCATGTTAATCTTCAAGCACTGAGCCTGCCCCATCATTAATTCCCTACAGCTAGCTTTTCCTCGTTAGATACTAACATTCAAAAAGAAATTAAATGATGCTTTAAGTACTCCTATTTCTATCAGTCTCTCAAAACTGACTACTCCATTGTGAATGTTATGCTAATATGTTACTTCTGAATTCAACTCTAGAGAGGGAGACAAAACTACAACTACTGTTGAGTCAGACGCTGGTTTAATGCTAACACCGGACAAAATTTCAGTGGAGAGGAAGGATTGTGGCTATTGCTATTTGCTATCAAGATGGACAATAAACATTTCCATGTTTACACTATGGAAGACAATCCTTTCATCTCTGAAATGGAATCAAACAACTGCAAAATGTTTTTCAGAAATCCCTTTTAGTGGATTAGAGCATCTTTTAAGTAATACATTTTACAAATGGTTAATTTTGCGAGCAATGGAACAAACCCACTGAATTTAATATAAGAATTGTTAGCTTCAAAACTAATTATTACCTCTTACTGAACAGAGACACATGTAAATTTATTTGTTTGCTAAATGTTTTTACATTTCTGCCTCAAACCCAAAATTTTTGGGACAGGGTATTTTAGACAATATATAATAGGCATAATATTTTTAGCCTGTCCATGATAAAGAGATGATAAATACTACGAGAAGCCCATGGCTATGCCCAAGAGAGAAGTCAGGGAATACTTTGGATGCCCCTTTGAACTTCGAAGAATTAAAGGCTAATCGCCTTTTTAAAACAGAGATTGCTTAAAGCTTTCCGCAGAAGATAAAACCTTTACTAGATGAACTACATCTGTTCATCACATCATTCAGAGTCAGCCACACCGGTCATCTTGGAATGAAACACGACAAATCAGGGTGGAGGCTAAAAAGTGATTATTCTGACTTCAGTCTTTGCACACACTGTTCAGCATGAGCCCCCCGAGCTCAATGGGGGCTTGTGCTCAACCACCCTTTTCCCAGCCCAAGCCCTCATCTAATTACGATTTCTGTATCCTCTGGTCCTGCAGAACTCCCCCTTACCTTCCCTTGTGTTAAAGCACTAAAGACAGTAATTTACGTCTAATTAACGGAACTGAGTCATAACGAGCTTCTTTCTTTTACGAGACTTGAATGTTAAATGTCCGAAATAACCAATGAAACCCGGCTTTTAGTCCCACTCCCTGTGTTAAGTTTCTGCAGCACAAAGCTGTTATTCAGGCCTTGCTTTGCATACAGTCGGAGGGTCGGGGGTTATTCACACTGACAAATTCTTAAGATGGCACACACAGAGCCACCAGCTTCAGTATTTTAGCTACGCAGCCATGCTGAAACAGGCTCATCCTCAGGGACCTACTGATTTTCTCTTCCAGCCTTGGGAGGGTATCCTTTTATCCCTGACTGAATTTGACAGCGCCCTTTAGGAGGAATCAATTTCCACGCCACAGAGACAAAAGGCGGGATGAAAGTTGGAAGGCAGGCGCACAAAGAGCTGCGCATCTGCCCAAAGAAAAGCACGATAAAGCAGTTCTGCTGCTGATCCAAGATGAACCACCAAGATGTCATGAGGTAAACCAAGGCTATCAAAGAAACCAACTAAATGGGAACAAAAGCATGCACAAAAACATAAAAATCTGAGCTTCTCACTCCATGAAAGCAGCAACTGCTGCTGATCCAGTGAATTGAACCATAATAATACAAACAAAATGCATAAAGATACTGATGTATTATCCCAAAAGACAAGGCAAATTCTTCTATCATATTTTCACCATTGTGTTTTAAGAGTTATATAGACAAAAATGACCATGCATAGATTATACAAATATTAATATGCTTCTGTAAGCAGAAAGACAAGAAAGCTACCTAAGAACCAGGTAGACCACCAACCCAGAGTCTTGAGCAACTTTGTTCTTCCACATCCACATGAGATATCGTAACTTTGGAAGTGAGGTCAAATGGGCCCTTCCACCTCCAGAGCACAGATGCCTCTGCACATCCACTCAACTACAAATGGATCATGAAAGAAGATGTCTCTATTCTGCTTCATAATCTTGGGCCTTCCTGCTTGATTTTACAGATAATTACAAATACAGCCTCTTTTGTGGGCTACTAAATGCAATAAAGACTGAGAACGATCTCTGTATTAAAGCAATTCTATATGCTTGTTGTAACGTCACATTTAAAAACTTTCTTCCAAATTAACTTTAGGATGAGAATCTTCTTTAGTTTTCAACTATTATGCCTGGTGTCAAGTGACACATAAATAGTTATAAATCTGCCTACTCATTTTTATCTGTAGTTCACCTAAAGTACAACGTGGGGACAAAAATAAAATCTTAGACTGAAGTTACTACTATTGAAATCCAGTTTGTATGGAAACATTCACAGATTAGACTTTGTGCCAGTACTGTCACCTTACCCACAGCAATCAGCATTTCTACATATATTGCTGCCTCTAATGTTGAACTCAGCCTCTCTAAAAATGCCATGACCAACAGCTTAAACAGGCACGGTGTTTTGTTTTGAGCTGTTCTGATTTACCTCCCCAGTCTCTCTACACCATTCTTTTTGCACAAACTTGTGCCAGTAAGACAAAATCCAAATATCATAGTCTTTTGTACTACAAAATTAATGCAGTATGATTTACTGCATAAACTTTTAAGGTTTTTTTTATTATAACAGATTGGATATATTAAGCCAAACCTACACAATTTTTTTTTCTCTCGTGTCAGTCAAAATAACTGATGCACATTAAGTTAATAATCTAGTTACTTGGTAAAAATATTTAATTTGCTTAATAGAAAGAAAAAGTGATTATTTTTCAATTGGATAAAAGCACCATTTATCGAAACTGAATTACATTAAGAGCACTTTTAATTTTACAGCCATATGAAAAGAAAAAACAATGTACATTTAAAGAATCATGCTTGTCAAACATTCATTTTGTTAATGTGCTACTTTAGTCTTCCATGTTAATGGCTTACTAAATGTACTTTTCAAAGAAATTTAACATATAAAGAAAACAATTTAAGCATATCTCAGTATATTAAAACTAATCTTCACTTGAAAAAATACTGGTAATGAGTTAAGTTAGTAAGTGGAATTGCTTTCAGAAGCAGTACAAGTTCCCAGTCAAAGATATGATTAATCAAACACGAATATCTTAGTAATAACTACTGCAGTCTCTTTGAACCTAATCACCAAAAGCAAAATACGTAGTTCTTCTTTTCCCCATGCATATTATTTTTCTTCATACATAAATATAGAAAAAAAAGACAACATATTAGGAACCACGTATCATGAGTTTGTCAAGGATCCCGTTCCTCTTTCCTCAATCATTTCTGCTCCTTTGAAACTGAGTCAAATGGATTTGCAAAGGTTGATTATCATCATTTGCATGTAAAATACATTTTTACTGAAGAAGTACACAGGGCAGATAAAAAGACAAGGGGGAGGGAAACTGCTAACAAAAACATACACAAAACATGAAAAATTGTTTCCAGAATTGTTCTCTCTCATTATGAGCACACCGCTGCAGCACAGAAATGGAAATTTGCTGATGAGACCACTCTGCTTGCTAAGAACATAAGGTTCAGGGTGAAGTGTACCGTGTTTTCTAAGAAACTCTAAATGCACAGCTGCTTGGAAGAGATATTTTTGAAATAGTATACACAGTGTTTCTACAAAAAAGCACAGTGTTAGGTGCATCACAGATTACATGACTATCCCTGAAAGAAAAAATAAGAACAACAATAAGAACCAACAAAACTAAACATAATTTTCTACTTCAGTATTTGCAAAGGACTTTAATATTACCAAATTTGGTTTATTATTCATTTTATTCCCATTATTTTCTACTCTATCATTTCAACGTTTTTTACACATTATTTATGCAGGTAAATTGAATTATGAAGAAAACCCTGGCAGACTGACAACGTATTGATGGCATTGTTGTGCTAAACCCAGATTTCTTCAACACATGCTGTACTAGACCTGAGAGCATTTTACCCTTCCCCTACAATGAAAACTGAAGGGAAAAGCCTGCATTCTCATGCAGCTAAAACTTTAATTGTATGAAGAATCTCCTCCTAAAATTTATCAGTGGTGGTCAATGAAATTTTAATGCTAGACAAACACGACAAACATGCCAGATAGGATTAATTTCTGCAATTTACATCTCTTTAATTTATGTAGTGGTGTAGTCTACTATTTGACAGGCTACCAAAGCAAAACTTTCAAATCTACGGCAAATGTGATTTTGAAACAGGAATAAAGATGGATGAACACTGCTAAAAAAATTGTGTGTTTTGTTTTGTTAATAGATGTCTTCAAGTGGGAAGCCCTTCTCCTGGCTCTTCCAAACACCACATTCTTAATTCTCAGTTATTGGTTCCACCTAGTTAGAAACTCTATTCTTAACTCAGATATAAAAGCCCTATTGTTCCTATACTTAGCAAACGACCAACAGGAACAATAACAGCAACAAAAATTCAGGCTGGAGAGAACTAGTTTTAGGCCTCATCTCTACAAAGGGTCTTTTTAATTGCTCAGTCAGATTCTTTTCTTTTGCATTTGTGCCCCAATGCAGCTGTACCAAAGCCAAACTCACAAAACATGCAGCAGTGCAAAATGTGTGAATCACTACTACAACAATATTACAAGAGGACAGGATTTTCAATGAAATATCCGTGTTGTTTTCCACATACTTAAGTCTTTGCTTTATAAGGTTTCTCTTCAGGAAACACAATTAATTTCAAGCAGATTAAATTAAGTTTTTTTTTCACAAAGGCATCAGTGGGCTCCGTTTTACTGGGGGAGGGGGGTTTGTGGTCTTAGTTTATCTTTACATAATATGGTTTCAGCAGAAAATGTGAAAATGCTCTGAAGATCAAAATTGTGGCCAATGCATTTTTCCATGTCGGAGAAGATAGAAATATGCACTTTTCCTATACAGAGCAAGATGTCTTGTGGGTATTTACATAGTCATAGTAAGTAAAGGGCCAAGACCCAAGAGCTGGATACCAGATCCATCTTTTAAACATTACCCTTCCTTTCAATCACAGTTAAACTGTAATAAATTTTGTGCAAGGAAGTTTACCATCATGGTAACATTAAAAGAAAAATTAAATAAATATGGACTTTTTTGCCTATCTCAATCCCCAAATGCTGCATTTAAGGTGCTCAGGCTTTTATGAAGGAGATAATGATGACCACTGCAACATTCAATCTTTGCTGCTTTCTAAGTGTCCCAACTTACAATTGGGAAAAATTGGACATGTAACACTAAACACATTTGAAAATACATTATTTCAGCACTTTGGGACATGGTGAATCAAAGGCTGCTTTTGCTCCTTTTTAAAATTTCTGAATAATTATACTAACAGAGATGTAAAACCTCTTTTCAGAAAGGGAATGGGTTGGTGCCTTCAGAGCAGTATACACATCACAGTACACATTTCCTGATGAGTATAGGACTCCATTGAATAATGTTTTCACAGTACTGCAGAGCACAGTATAAATCCTGGGTCACAATTAAAGTGTCCCACAGCTCCACCACACCAGCTAAAATTCCTCATGTGACCAAGCACAGTACAGTGTTGGTATGTCCTGAAGAGACAGTGAGGGCAGAAACATTGTGTTTGTGACTGAGGCAGAGAAATATACTGCATAATACATGGTTCTCTCTGGTGCTCATTTCAGAAGCAAAAACATGCAGACAAATAAAAGCAGTATTTCATTTTGGCCAAAATTAAGCATGACTGCCACAAGCATGGGAACAAAACCAGAACACAATAAACTACTTCTAAAATTGCACTGCTGTTTTATAGGGGGAGGAAAAGGAAAAAAAAAAAAAAGTAGTATTCCATGAAGGTTCTTCTCTAGCTTACAGTATTATTTGGCTGGGTTTTTTTAAAGCATAGCAGTCTTTTTTTCATTAGGCTAGTTACTGTCTTGCTGTTGGGTAGACCAGTTATGTACATTGGAATTTAGTCTTTTTAACACAGAAACTACTCTAAACTTCTGCTGAAGGCTTTTACTTTTGTAGTTCTTCAGTTCTCTATGTATGACACCATGCCTGTGTAGAGCTAGTGTGATATGCCCATGATTGTTAAAAAACAAAAAATAAAAACTCTTGTCTTGAAAATATTGAACTTGAACCACAAACTTCCAGAGAAACTATACTGATTCACGTGGTCCACACTTACCAGGGCTTTTTTTTTACTTCCTACAATATAAAACGTTTCCCTACGGATTTATTCTTTCAGGTATGAACATAAACAATTATAAAGAAGCCAAGATCTATGGATGAAATAATTTTAAATCTAAGCAGTCATCATCTTACTATGAGAGACTGTTTTATTCTCCATGTGGTAGGAGATACAATACAGTATTAATGACTTAAAAAAGGAAGTAATCATGCTGGAGAACGCCAAAACATAGCAAATCAATTGCATTTAAAAAAAAACATTTCCCATGCAAAGAAATGGGTGTACCTGCAAAGAAACCTTTGCTATCCTGGATACACTTTGTTAAACAGGATTATTTCACTAATAAAAAAGTAAATAAATAGCCAGCATCTAACATCCAATCAAATCTGTTTCAAGCACAGAGAAAAAATATTTCAGATAAACTGTGGTACCAGATGATTTAAATAAAAAAACCCAGAACAACAACAAGCCAATAAATCTTTAAAGATGAACAAAACATTTAAAATAGGGTTGCAAAGTATTACTTCACTCATTGAAGCTGGTCAGAGGGCAAACCACCTGTCAGTGATTATACATTCTCATACACCAACTGCAAGTCACAAGAAAGGAAACACAGGATTTGGAAATGGTCACTTATTTCACAAAGGAAATTAAAATTCAGAAAGAATACCCATAATGACAACTTCTTAACTTTATTTTTTCTCCTCCCAACTCCAAAAGTCAGTTTTCAGAGGAGGAAAAAAATGGGCTTGAGGTTATCAGAAAAGAGCTAGGAACACACAAAACCAAGCAGATGTTGGATTTTTTTTTTTCCTTTTTGAGGAGGCCTAAAATATTTTCAACCAGACATGTATCTCTCCATCTAACATACTTCAGTCTCCTGATAAGAGAGCTTCTTAATACATCTACAGGAGACCTTCCAAAATATACAAAGAAGAAACAAAAACCATAGCAATTAAATAGCTATCCTCATTGCAGCTGAGATACAGAACTGATACAAGGTATCTGGCTGTAGAGACAAGGAAGTAATGGTTGCTCAATGCTTTTCAAATCCTGTTGTATTTGTTGGTTTATTCTGCCATAAGATGCTTTTTAAAAAAATCCACTATACCAGAGAAAAAAAATCTGGGACTGTGAGATTTAACCTATCAAATAACAAATAACAATTCTGGTGGGCAATAATCCTTTTATTTGCTTCAGTCTGGAAATCTGTCTTTCCTCAATGGTGCTTACAGGCACTCACAGTGGGAACAATGAAACTCAAACCACATATTTCTTAAAAGGCTGCTGTTAAATTTGGAAAAGCATATATAATTTGGGGGAAAGGAAAAAACAAAAATCATTCTTGCTTGCAGTGATTTCTTGCAGACATCTGCCAGATGGGACAATTCCCCAGACTGATCTGCTTTCCAATTCTGTTTCAGATACACAGCTTTCCTAAATAATTTTAATTGTCTCACATAAAATGTCTGGCAGTAAATCATACATATTTCTTCTATAACTTGCTGTAAAAATTCTACCAGTTCTCACTAGAATATGAGTTGTCATCATTTACATATTTGTAACAACCCACTTCTTTCTTTTTTTCTGTCAACTGCTCCTTGATCTTTGTTTTAAAAACACCACTCAAACATACAAAGTGAGTAAGAGTTACCAGGTCAGGAAAACAGAACTACAAAAGAACTACAAATCTACCAACTGTCTGATAACCAGACTACAGCTAAGCTGCTACGTTTTTTAAATCTATTTCCCCTCCATCAAAAAAAAACCCACCAAAAACAAACAAACAAACCCTTACATTTATTGCAACCAAAGGATGCAGATGCTTCTTTTTAAGTCAATGCAATACTAAAGATGACTTTCCTCTTCCAATGATATAAAGCAGAGAAAAGAACATAGAGCTGAATCATCCAGAAAGACTAGAGGTAGGATAATCAGTGACAATTAGTGATATTCGATTATCCTCCCTAACTAGTATTCCAAATTCTTTGTTTGTCCAAGTCTAAAAAAGAGAAGGGTAAAGACAAACCGAAAAGGAGTTAAGCAACAAACCAAAGAAGCAGCCTGGCAAGAGCAATTAATATTGGATGATTAAAGAGTTGAACATAGTGTTTCACATATCATAGTGAAGCAACAACTGAGGGAGGCATGATATTCTCTGCAAAGTATTTGAAGGACATATAATATGGAGGAGGATGAGGAATTCTGTAAGGATGCATGACCCATGAGGGTGCCTCGAGTGCAGCAGCCTGTGAAGATAGCAACAATACAAGCAGAGTATCAGCAAGAGTCTCTAATAAGAATCCCTTACCATGCAGCTAGGTTTGAAAGAGTAACACCTCCCCTGACTCTAGTAACTTCCAAAACCTTGCACCACCTCCGGAAAAAAAAAAAAACAGCCTTTCCTGTGGGAACAGCTCTTAGCTCTTTGCAACCCATGTGACAGCAGCAAGTCTCAGCTGCTCACCTGCAGATTTGTTTCCTTCTCTGCAGTGCTGGTGTTTTTCCACATGTGCTTTACTGGTATGGCAGGAATTATAAAACATGCATTTAGAAAGCCCTATCACTGGCTGGACAAGAGATAATTTCACTTATTTATTTTCAAATAAAATCAACAAACAGGAGTAGCAATATAAGAAAGCCCTCAGAAAATCCTTCTCAAACATGAAAAAACAAGAACTCTTGAACAAAAAAAAACCACAATAAACCCATGAAACAACAAACATCCCACCTACTTCCCCAGAAGAATCTGGAGGCAGTACTCTGACATGCTCTGGGGGATGAACACCTTACCACACACAAAGAGGCAAGAGAAAAAAGAATATCAGAATTTTTTGCTTTTTCTAGGTGGTGAGTAAGAGCTACATGAACATCTGGTAAGTATCCATAAAACCTTTTTATGAATCACTTCCCAGAGCTAGCACTGAACAGGGCAGAGACAAAATAGCAAGGCTGCTGAACCTACGTATTCAGGTATGTGCCAAACAAGTGCAAGATAGAGGAGATTACAGAAAGGCTTAAATCCCAGAAATTTATGCAGGACTTGTTCCTGCTTCTATGTAGGAACTTCCTCAGATCGGCTTTCTAACTAGCACCAGTTTCAAAAAACTACCATGGGAAAAGAAAAATATCATGTTTTTGGCTATGTTTCACTCATGAAAGCTTGTATAGGACTCCACAAGATCAAGGATGAGGTATCTGCTACGGTTCAAGGTTAGCAACATCAACACTCTGGGAGAGCAAATTTACATCTAGTCTTTGAAAGGGCCTGTGATTCTTAGCTTTACTAAACTAGAGAGGGAGATACAAAAATTAATCTATCAAAAATAAGAAATGACCTAATTTTCCAGGAAAATAAAACCAAACAGCCCCAAACAGCCCCA
Organism: Pardalotus punctatus; assembly: GCA_013400915.1. Classification (NCBI taxonomy): domain Eukaryota; kingdom Metazoa; phylum Chordata; class Aves; order Passeriformes; family Pardalotidae; genus Pardalotus; species Pardalotus punctatus. Next base: position 211,822 of record VZTX01009477.1, read on the forward strand.
AATAGCCCCAAACAGCCCCAATAAAACAAAACAGCCCCGACCAACCAACCAACAAAATGCATCACTGGACACATACTTCACAAGGATGAAGGAGACACTTGTGTGTACACAAAAGGAAAGCTGAAGAATGGCATTATAGCATCCAATCTAAAAAAAGGCTTTCCTGAACAAATTATGCATTGATTATAAACTGTGAGCCAAATGCAAGAAACCAATACACCTATGGGAGTGTTAAATAAAATTGTTTTTGGAAGGTGATGGGATGGTTGGTGTAAGTACCAAAATAAAACAGTTTATTTTATAAGTAAGTACACAGCATATCTGTTACAATATGGCCTCAACAGCTCCACTGGGCAAACCTGCCAGGACTAGAGCTGCAAAAATAAAGACTTAGCTGAACCCATACAAGATTTAATACTGAAGATGATAAAGGAAAATGCACTTTAAACTCAGTTTCAGGACTGAAAACGCAAGATTATCAGTTAGAGGGAACATAATTAAACTTGCACAGTAAGCGTATTTGATGTACATCTCTGCTGAACAATACAATGGGACGTGCAAAGCCATTTTTACAGACACGCTTCACAGAACATATGCATACAGACACTGACTTTAGGGTGAGACCAGAATAGTGCATCCTCTGTTGACTTTTTCTTATTTCTTTGTCTCAATCTTATACATACCACAGCTTTCAACTCAGTATGTAGACTCCGTAACTGGTAATGGCTTATTTGAATATCCCAAAGAGTGCTCTGGTAACACTGACCTTTGATGTTTGCTGCTTACAGTAATTATGTTTAGAAGAAGAACACATCATTACTTTCCTCTAAATGTGATAGTTTGTCTTAATAGCTGTAAACATAAATAAGGGTCCCAAATAATGTCAGATTTGCATGATGCTTTTTCCTCAAGAAAAAGAAATTATTTCTAAGGTCAATTTTATTTAAACAAGGTAATGTAATAGTTTTTGCCTACCACTTTTACCATAGGGTGCTGTCCCAAAGAGCTCCTCCAACAGCCTTGCCATCAGTCTGCTCAGACCATTCCTTCTGATTTTTCTCTGTAATTTAGGTACAGTTCACAGAATTTACATTTCCTTTCTTGAAGTCTAATTTTAAATCTTTATTCATTATAGCATCCCTTGGCTCCATACACTAGATAACAAATAGATTTTACCCTGTTTGAGGGCTGACCTTGTGATCACTCCTTAATGTGACCGCTGCCCCCTTAACAACCGAGGTCTTAAACAAAACTCACATTATTTTACTTTTCCTTGTACTGAGTAATGTTTATTTGCAGCCTTCAATACAAATGCAAAACTAGGACAAAGATATGCACCCAAGTTATCTGATCCACAAATCCTGGACAGGCTGTCAAGTAAGATGTTTACTTACTGTCCTTTTAGACAGTGCCAAAATTACATTTCATCCTTTAATACCCTCCCTCCTCCCATAAATGTACCTCTGGCAGAGATTGTCAAGTAGAAGCATCTTAAATGGGCCATCTGCATGGAGTGAATTTCATCCACAGACCCCATTTACTGCTACTCAGTATTTGTATATTTTGTGCATGAATCTTCCTACTATATAATTTATGCAGTCAGTTCAAAAGTACATGGAAGTCATTAGATGCAGCTGAACATTTACTCAGATTTATCTTATGGAACTCTGAGCAGCATCAGAAATGAGATTATCTGACTTGCAACGGAAAAGGGAAGAAAGCATGGAGGAAGGGTCTTCAGTCAAACAGATCCTTACTTTCCTGAGCTAACATTATGCACTTCAAGTTTGCTCTCTGAGGGGAAAAAAAAAATAAAATACTGCAATGCCACCCAACATAGCATTTTGGCCACCTCCTTTCTGGATACTAAGCCACTGCCTTAAAATAATCAGCATCTCAAAAGTTCGTGGAAAGCAAGAAGCTTTAAACTCTGCCCAAATAGCTGATGTAGATGTGGAAAGCATGATTTGGTGTCAAAATGACCACCACAGAGTCCAAATAAAGTTCAATTAAAAACCAAAAACCAACAGCTCTTGAAAACAATGGTTTTCTAGACATAAACCATTAAAGAAATTATACCTTCTATCTTTTATAAAGTTAATATAGCTGTGAAAAATAGTTTGGAAAAGAAATTCACCAAGAATCCTTATTTTTTGTCATCAATTAGAAATTAGTTTTAAGAAAATTTTCTCTTATTTTATTAGAAATTTGGCTTTTTGTAAATTTCTAGTTCTTATGCAATGAAAATATGCCATAGACAATTATATATTTACATTGACCAATGCAAGTTTCAAAAACTGCACGTAACCTATAACTTCCTTCTTTAACCCACCTGCACAAAGGCAAACATTAGTGTTTACAAATGCCTCATTCTGAGGCAATAGTTTGTTGAAATGATTAAACAAAAACTTTTTCTGTACGTTTTAGTTAGCCAGCTTGCAAACTAGAAAGGAGACAAACTTAGCATCTTCTGTAGCTACAGTGGTTTTCCCTCAGTATCATTTTTGTAGCTACTGACAAGATTTATCTTGAAAGAACTCCTTGTTTAAGTACACATATTATTCTGCCATTAATTAAATGCAATTATCCAGACTTTTTTTTTTTTTTAAATTGAAGCTATTTCAAAATCCTCTAGCACTGTTTTGGTTCACAAACAAAACAATGCCCCACAACTAGTGGGAAAGAGCTGGGGGGGTTGGGAAGACAAAAACACAGGAGGAGAAGGGTCTTGCAAGACAGTTAATAAAAAGAAAATAAACCTACATGTCCAATGAGCATGACAAATAGGGAAGAGATAAACCGACTCATTTTCTAACACTTTAGTCTTGGCGTTTGACCAAGAGGTCCCTCCCTGGCAAGCAGCCCTACAAGCTACCGACACTCAAAACATCTGTAAGTATAAACTTCTCCTGGACATTTATGCATTCTTAACATATGAGATCATTAACTTTTTTCCTAATTGCAATCTAAGTGAGTGATTTTTTGACTTTTTTTTATTTTTAAGAAAGACAGAGGCAGAGTACCCAGCTAAACAGATCCAGCCGCTGCAGCTGAAATGCAACTGCCCATGCCTGGGGCTCTGCCAGTGCCAATGCACCCCCAATGGGCTGGTGCTCAGGCATTCACCACACAGTTGCTGCCCAACTCTTTCAGCTCATTAGGAGAGACTTCGACAGCAAAGCCAAACCCAGATTTTCTAAAAAATCAGGTTTGCACTGAGCGGGAAGGTGGTTGGACTTCTGTGCTTTATTTGTACTATAACAAGGAACAGCATTTATCTAAAAACTTTTCAAAACTTGTATTATCTTAGTCACGTTGGATTTCTCTGTAGTATAATCAACCAGTCAAGAGTGTTCCCCACCAGCAAATCACACGCTCAAAATACAGGCTGGCTTCAAAGTCTAGTTAGCCTTATCATTGTTGCAAAGTTAAAAGTGGGGACAGAATTTCCCTCTGTTTTTAAACTGATGCCACTTCTCCTCACCCTGTAATCTCACTTTAAGAATGAGCACAGCCCTTTGAGTACTGCTGTCTTGTGGAATGGCATCCTACAATGCAAAACCACAAACATTTAAGTAATTTGATAAATTACAGGGCTTATGAGAAAATGAGTTAACTTTGGTCTTGCACCACATCCCAAGAGAGCACGAGAAAACTGCAGCATAACTTCTCATTATTCCCACAGAACCATTTATACCTCTTTGCTGTGTAATTCCTGCACTTCTTCTCTTTCATTACACACTCAAGAATGCACACCATGCCTTGTTAAGAATAATTTCACTATTCAACAGAGAATTTACACATAACTCTTGAGAAAGAACTTAAACCAATCCCTACTCCAGTGTCTTATGAGATGATCACTTCTCAGCACACAAAGCTCACATGGGTTTGATGTCCCAACTCCCAACATTACACACTTCACAGAGCTCTGTGTAAGAGATGGGAAGGCTGTGCAAGAATGGAAAGATGTATCTGCTGAGTGATCTAGTCAAAAGCAATAGCACTCAAACATGTACCTTACACTTACAGCTAAAATTTTTTTTGGCAAAACTAGCAATGAATGGTAGCACTCAGTTTGCCACCTTCTTGGATGTGCCACCACTTGAACATATGTACAAGGAGGTTGTCAGCTGCTAAGTGACAATGGTAACCTGCTCCAACCTGTCCAACAAAGCTGAAATAAAGGTGGCATTTGAGGTACACACTTGAAAGGTGAGGCCTTTCTGGTTCAGCAGGTTGGGGATACAGAAGAGGACAAAAGCAGGAACTGTGGCAAAAGCAATGCTGGGGTCTGCACTTAAGAAAGCAGGATGAAAACATACAGAGGAGTAGGGCTGAGTCCTGCCTTCAGTGAGGTATGGATACAGTGGGAGTATAGGGTAGACAGATTTCAGAGCCCTTCAAGTAACTCCAGAGCCTCTCGTTGCATGGAGCAAACTTAACTCAAAAAGTCAATTCAGCCTACATGCAACTACTCTGAAAATAAATGAAAAGTGGAGAAAGATGTCTCAAAGAAGTTTGGGGCTAATTTTGTAACGTTGTCATTAGGTCTTACATACAGAAAATACCAGAGAATGTCTTCCAAGGTTTGCCACAAAGCAAAACCACCTTTCTGAAGAAAGTTCAGCTAACTAGTAAAAAGGAAGGAATGAACTTTACGTGGCATTTCAACAGTCCTGTCCTATCAGAAGATTATAGACATCACAAAATACGCATACTGCGCAATGGTTAGACCACAGATGGAGATAATGACAGCCTGCACTACTCAGGGCTTGTCATTGTCAGTGAGCTTTGCAAACAAAAAAAGCATCACCACAAAGGTCCTTCCTAACAAAATTTTGTCTGGAAAAATATGAAAGAACTTTAAACCCCTGACATCATCCTCTCAACTTTCCTTCTTGACCACATCCCTGTTTAGACGTCAGATGGCAAGTAAGTGTGCCAACTTGAGCCTCTTTGCTCTCAAGGGAACATAAAAGTTGACAGGAGACCAACTTTGCTTTAATGCAGTGGAACATTAATTGCCTCATGTATTAATTCTATACGAGACCTCTGAACCACACTTGCCAGTGGTTCACAGGTCTAATAACAATGAGAAAGGGACAGCGTTGCCTTCTTTTAGGGCATGGAACATCAAGGCAGGCTCTACAGAATTATCATTGTTCGGCCACTGTAAGAAACAACATTCCAAGGTCCATCCACCCCCACCTCCCCAGGGAATATATTTCAGCAGCAACCTGGATATATAAGAGAAAAAAAAAAGAAACCCATTATCTACAAAAAAATTCTGTTGTCCCCAATTGCTAAGAAGTTCAATCCCACTGAACTTCCAGTTTTACTACATAAATAGTAGCAACTTCAGGGTGCTGTACCCTCTGTGTAATACTCTCCCCCTCCTTAAATATCTTCTTTAGGCACGGATTCATTTCTAGTCAAAGGATACTGACGTCTGGGTTGCATGTCATGTCTAACCCCCTAAAAATTCTTGTATTACTGTCTGGTAACTTTAAGTTACTAGATCTACATTATTTTACATAGATGGACAAACAAATGGGAAACACAAGACTCCTCACATCATTATGTTTTGTTGTTTCTTTTAACAGTATTTTTTGTGTCACTTTTGCATGTTTGATTGTCATATCTTACAGACTCTGGCCATGGAGAAACAGGTAACTTCATCCAGCACGGCTGGATTTGACCCCAATTCTTCCTCTTTTAGCTCTAAAGGATGCCCACAGAAACATGCTCAGCTACTCACTGCCATTAAAAGTATTCAGCATTTAAATCTGCACTGCTTGTTTCCCATGATGTCTTAATTTTTGCTTCATTTTTGACTAAAAGTTTCACTTTTACATTTTAACTTCACTTAATGCATGAAACAATAATGGCTACCAACTAATTATAGACCTAGCAGAAAGTACAGCCAGAATTCATATGCTGAAGTTTATGGAACACCTTGTCACCTGTAGATAACTTCTTAAATCACACCCACTACAAGCTCCTGGAGGCATGCTGTTCTTTGAATTTCCTATCTCTGCTTTATGGCCAGAGACAAAGTCACTGGACCAAAATAAACCAGACGCTTTCTGCTTTTACCATCCTGGGCGCTGCCTGGAGATGACCAGAGGTGCCTCCAGCATCTGACCTCCCTACAGCTGCGGCAGGACAGCATCTGGGAATGCAGAACACATTCTGCACGCCCAAGTCCCATTGGATCTGACACGGAGGTGACCGCTAGAGATAAGAGCCATCAGCTCACTGCCACACCTCTTAAGTAATTTGCTTGAAATAGCCCCAGTATCTGTGGCATTCAAAAAGAAGTTTGATGCATGTGCACATTCTGGTCTCTCTCTGAATTCATTCATTAAATTCTTAAGTCACAGAAAATAAAGACAAAAATGTAAGGACTGTATCAAAGAACAGACAGTACCTGGTAGTAACAAAAATCTTTACTCTCCAAAACTTAACACTAGAGGCTAAAAAAAAAAAAAAAGAGGGGAAGAAAAGAAGAGGAAAAAGAAAAGAAAAGGTTAAATGACCATCCTCTGCTTTCTCCGTGATAAAAATACTGACAGCAAAAGATTAACTGTTACTGAAATCTGTCTTCTATGAGTATTTAAACTCCAAGCCTCTGCTGAGAAGGGGAGGATTTCCCCATTTTTCTTACTTCTTTATCTTTACAAAGACTATTTTAGACAAATATGTAAAAAAAATTTATTGTGAGGGTTTTTTACTTTTTCTCTTCTGGGTGAAACAGAGAGCTGCTCTTTGAAAATACTTATTTTTCTTCTTTAAAGGCTATTCTACTTCAGATAGTCTCTGGAAGCTTATCCTACAGCTAGACCCTTCTTAAATACAGAGATCAGCTTTGATACTTGCTTTTTATTCTTTTTTAAAATGCACTTTTAAAAAACACATCTCAAGTCTCCCAAGACTTTGAAGATTGCTATTGTGCCTTCCATTCCCAGTGCAAGGGTGGAGCACAGGTCTGATCTCCTTGGACAGATATTAGCCTTGCTTGGTAGAACTGCTGGCACACTGTGCCTCAGCAAACCCACTGTTCTTGTCCCATGGCACACAAATGCCACCATGGCCATGGGTGGGAAGCAAGGCCTCACGAGTACGTGTGGCTCCCTTCAGAGCCCTCTGATTCCAAAGCTTTCCTTCCCATACGCACAATACAAAGATTTCTAGGTTGGCCCTTGGACACAAGCTACCTTGACCAATGATGCAAAGCCAAGCAGCATGACAAACAAAGCGACAAATTACAAGATTTACAGAAAAAATATTTCAGTAAAGACAACGCAGTGACCTCCAACTAGCCTTACACTTACTTTAGCTAGATGCTTTTAATCCACACGCTACTCTCCTGTACGCAATGATGATACATTTTTAGGAGCAAAGGCTTACCATGGGAGATGAAAAACTGGACTAGGTGTCAATAACTGGTATTGCTTACTGAGCTTTCCAACAGCACGAAACAAACGACAAAGGCCACATAATGTATTACATAAAACCAGGGAGTATTTTTGTTTTATTTTTAAAAAAATTCAAAGGCTTTAGTACATAGCAGAGCGATTGCATTATTGAAAAGACCATTCCTATCTCAACACTTTTATTGGAAATGTTCAGGCTTAATTGCTCTGAACTACGAACACTGCTCTGCATTTTTTACATCATCCTTGGCACCCTGCTCAAAAATCCTGTTACTCCAAGGTTGTGCTTACTGTCTAAGTCAATGCCATTTTGCTTTAAAAGTGCTTCCAAATACCTAAAACTGCAGCTTTTGAAATTTAGGGATGAGAAATTTTAAGTATAAGGACAGAGAGATTGAGAAAGCACTCAGTAAAGGCTCCAAGGGAGCAGAGTGGCTAAGCAAAGAAACAGACCCTTTTGGCCAGGGCAATCATCCAGCCAAACTCTCCTACAGCAAATACTCCACTTCCAAATCACCTATAAAGCCTTGGCATTTCTGGTGACACACAATAGGATGGGGGCTCTTGCTCCCTACAGAGTCAGTGACTAGAAAGTGGAAGGATTCCCAAAAGAAGATGTGATGCTCCCTGTAGTTCCGGATAGTTCCTACGCTAGAATCAGCTCACAAGATGTTCTGCTTTCCAGCACTGTGTGGCACAATTAATCTCTGGTATTAACCACCAATTTCTAGAAAGCGAAATTCACTTCAAGCTTTGAATGCAGCTTCTGTATTGGCAGTAAATGATAAAATTTTACTGTTTTCTGCTGCTTCAAGAAACTAAAAGAGAAAAAAACAAAACAATTCACCTAACGAGAGCTGAGCCTATATAATTTAATTATTACTGAAGTACTGCATTTATCATTTGAGAAAAACAGGCATCCCTTGTTTTCACATCTATTGCAGTTTGACATAGGTACAAAAAAGTTACAGAAATAATGTCTAACTATCAATCTTAATGGTAAGGGTGAAGGAAACTACAGATCTCCATGTTTTATAATGTCATGGATTTCCCAACTTCTGACTTGCAATAAAAGAAAAACCCAAGCTGAACTCAATCAAGTAATTTTCTTTCTTCTTGTGCTCTCATCCTTCCTCACTCAGAATACTTAAGTAAGACTGAAATGCACATTAGCTATCATGAGCTATTTACTGGTCTCTGCTTAATAGGTGCACTGTTGCAAGTGTATTAAAATTGCTTCTTTTAAAATGTAATATTCATATTCAGTACCTTGCATAGCATTCCCAAAAAGCTGAACATTACCAAGTTCCTAATACTCCTTAAAATTGCTATTTTTTCAGTCTACTTCTAAAGTTTTGCACCATGACAAGTATTCACCTATGCAAGGCAGGCAGTCACTGAATTCAGATGAGGAAATAATTCTCTACTGCATCTGTCTAAATACTGCAGATTTATTGTCATAATGTTCTCCTAAGAGCACAAAATATTTCAGATGTACAAGAAAAATAATAAAAAGACATGTCTTTGTTGAATTTTTAACACAACAATGAAAGCTCCCCCCCCTCTCCCTTAAAGCCTGCTTAGAAAAATTAAAATTATTGGCAAAGCCACATTGTATTGCATTGAAAAGCCCCCTTTGGCCACAGCTGTCAGATTTTACTTTTAGAATCAGAATCTGCCTATGGGCAAACAAATAGTTTGTAGCTCATAGGCTCATTACAAGTCAAGGGCAAATAAAAAAATAATCCATGTAAACCAGCAGAAAACACTAATGTAACTTTGGTTAGATGATGCAACTGCACATCAGTATTCTAATTAAAAAGAGAAGGTACTAACAAACATCCAATTTTAAGGGAAAACATGTAAGTCAAAAGAAAAAGCAACAAAAATTTTGACCACTGGGTCAGATTAAAATAAAATCAGATATCAAAAAATCTTTATCTGAAGAAACACACCTATGCCATCCGATACATTATCTTTTTCATCACACACAACAGTCTCCAGATACACCTTTATTCCTATTCATCCCTGAACAGGAAACCACCATCCCTGTCATTCCCTGTACCATTTACATAAGACACATAAAAATAACTTGCAAATCTTTTCTAGAATGAAAGATCCATAGCAAATTCTACAGAATTTCCCTTTTCCAGCTGAGATCTTCCAAAATAAAAAACAATCAAAACCCCAAACCCCTAAATACTAGAAACTTACTAAGTCTGTGGCTGATTTTAGACTAGTCAGATTTGCCTTGAAATTCAAGTATTGTCAGAAACTCCAGACCTAGTTTTCCTCTTTCTTATACCACATACTTATGTAAATCCACTCGTTTTGATTAATTACTTTTAAGCTGACCACTAATTTTAGAGGAGAGATAGACTGTGCTATTTAAAGAACTTTGTAGTAGATAGTTTACAAGGCTGCCTTTTTTTTTTTCCACCCTTAGTGGGATCCTTTAAAAATGCTGTCCAAAACAAATCACAGTCTTCAGCTTAAAAGGAAACATTCCTGTTTTTTCAACCCAAACTTAATCAAACTGATTATTACAAACCACAGAGAGTGTCTCTATTTTTAACCCCAACTGCCACACTACATACACCTGGAACAAGACTTGAGTCTTTAGCTGAAGAGCAGCAAGCCAGGCTACCACAGCAATTTACTGCAGAAAGCACTGCAGCCCATTTTTTGAAGACCACTTCAGCGGTCCCTGTGACAAAGAGCCCCAGGGCTCTTTTGCCTTCCCACCACGAAATACTTCCAACCTCAGATACCTATCCTGACTCCTGTGCTAAAGACAGTGACAAGCAAGACCTGACAGAAGGCCACGCACATCCTTGTGCTGCTCAAGTTATTCTGCCGCTGCCCTGGTGTCAGCACATCTCTGTTGATAATTCACAGGAGGCTTTGACCCTCAGAGGCAAGGCACACACAGGCAGCCTGCGTCATCAGCCTTGCTGCAGAATGGAGCCTCCAGCAGAGAGCCAGCATGGATATACCGAGGCAGCAGCATCCTCTGGTACAGCAGGAGACTCCAGCAGAGCTATCCCTCAAAGCTCCATACATGGAAGAGTTTGAGGAACAAGAATGCCACTGAAGCCCCTGAAGCAGTCCTGGTAGACTGTAATGTTTTACACCACCCCAGGTGACTAAAGAGTTCAACAGGGAGTGCATGCAAAAATGGCTGACAACTCTGGTAGTCAGCTTTGCTTGCTTCATTTTGTCTTTGAAGTAAGCCTGAGACTCTTCTTGTCTGAAGAGACTGCCACTTGCTTAGAGGTCTACTGCTGGATTGTCAGTGTGGAGGGAGAGAGAGACTGGACAGACTGAGGATTAAAATGCTGCACATTGTTCTTGTCACAGAAGGGCTTGAGCTAATGGTGAAAACATCCATGATTTATACATTCATTAAAAAAAAAAAAAAAAGTAATCACAGTGAAAAGGTCATCTGATTTGCATACTAGATGCTCAAATCAACCACCCTGGTTCTGCAGATCTAAAAGGACAGCACAGCAGTACGGTTGGCTAGTGAGAGATGACGATCTCAGTAGAAGATGAGCAGTATTTACAGACACAGCTCGGATGCACTTCTGGTATGACAATCAAAATGATTTAGGGACAAGATCCTGCTGAAAGAGGTGGTCTTGCAGCCCATGGTCCCATATCCCTCTTCTCCGAAAAGCCACTGCAGTTCAGCTAGGGGACAATTTGATTTATCCAGCTGATCCACAGGAATGTCGTTTCTCTTTCACCCAAGGGTAAGCCTGCCATTTTATCAAACCATTACCATCGATTCATATGGAGGCTGCACGACCACTGTACCTAGTGCAAAAGCTGCATCTGGATCTCTGGGAAGGGCTAGGAAGAGACTGCTTCCTAGCAGTGGGACTGCTCTCTCCCATGGCAATTTACCCTTAAATCACTTTGTTCTAACACAGGACTTAAGCCTTAGACCTGAGAAATAAAATCTGCCAGAGCTCCTTTATCACAGTGAAGATGGACACTGGGTTGTCTTCTCTGCAGGGTGACTCCCATCACGGAAGTTGTACCATTCAGCCCCTCATCAAAACACCTCTTTTCCCCCACCCCCAGTCCAGCCCCCTTTGGTCCTATGACCTTTTATAGAACTAAAAACAGAGACAAAGCTTTAATTTAGCCACCTCATCCACAGCAATGCAAATGCCTCTGCACCAAATCTCCCAATGCATTTGGGTCTGGCAGAGTGAGGCACAAGTAGGACTGTTATCAGCAAACCTAATTTTAATGTGTATCTGTTTTATGTTTGTCTCTTGCTAGCAAGATACACTTCTCTATTTGGGAGCTGCTGATACTGCTCCGCAATTCTTGTATCCTTGAAAATAAGGGGAACTGTTACTCTTGAAATGACGGAACTTGGGGCAATCAGTCTTCTAAACTGGCCTTCTAATCTTCCCAGCCATTTTCAATAATCCCTATGACAGCACCCTTCAAGTCTTTCAGTCACAAAGACTTAACTTTTATTTAAGAGCCACAGATAGCACCTGGAACCTGCAAAATCTACCTCACATGGCTCTGAACACCTGATGGTTCAAGTCACAGAACCACTAAAAATTCTGCAGCCTGTAGCAAACACCTTTTACAAGATAAACTTTAATTTTAATATTCACTGTAGTGAGGAAAACGTGTTTTGAATGTTTAGGAGGAGCATCAGTTAAAAAGATGAGAAATACCATGTTCATCCACATGCATTCAGAAAAGCTGCAAACAGACTGGGCACAAATGAGTACTAACACTTCAATCATATTATCAGAATTAATTGGGTACGTTCTATAACAACCTAAAACCACTTGTCCATCCCACATTGAGTATTACAGACCTCACTGTCTCCTTGGCATTTCCAGCTCTTTCTAAAAATGTGTCTAGTATTATCATTTTGTTAATAAAACGTTTACCTTTTGTTGTTGGCAAAATGAGCAAATTTAACATAAAGTATGTGATACAAAATGAGCAATGTTATTGACACAGTTTGCATTTATGGCACAAAGGCAACCATTTTCTCTCTCAGCTCATGGCATGGTACACTCAGAATTTAGTTTATCCTGTTGCAGATCTGTGCACTGCTAGCAGAAATTTTAAAATGTAAAGCAGCAAAATTCTTACTAAAATAGTAATACAGAGACTTTAGAACTCTAGCACCAAATAAAAACAAATACCTAAAAGCAGAAAAACCTCATTTTGACCTGCAGTGGCATTTTGACACCATCCATTATCTTGAAAATTCTCTGCATCATAAATATATGTGGTTGACAGACATTATTAAGACACTGGTGTAACACCTTACCAAACTATTTATCCATCTCTACCCCTTCTACAAAGGTGTAAATGCTTTACAAGAAGTTATTGGTACTAAAAATATGTATAAAGCCCTTACCAGACTCTGCTCATCTGTTAGGCTCACATTCACAATCCTTTAACTTTTTGCAACAGAAGCCACACTACCATCTTCGAGCAGACAGCAGTCTTCAAAAGCATCTTCTTCCAAGACCTTTTTTAGTTACCCTACAAAAACTTTAGGTACCACCTGAAAGTTGATAGTCACTTACAGGAACAAATGTTTGGAGCAAGCTTCTTCTGTTTTTTAATCTATGTCCTGCATGATAGACGTGGCTTAAAAAATTAAGAAATTTTGTAATCTATTGCTGTGTTTTGTGAGGAACACAAAACTCAATACTGTTAGGGCTCAACTGTTAGGGCTTTTTTTGTTTTAAATCAGCTGTCATTAAAACCCACAGACCCTGCGACAGTGGCCCCCTTAAGCCAGGCTTCATCACTGCACCATGACCTGCCCAGCAGACTGGAGCAGCCAAGTTCTGCTGGGGTATCTCTTGCAACATTGCATCCTAAAGCCAGGTGCACCTGTGCTTTTGTAGGCTTTGCTTCCTTCAAAAACTTCAAGGCTAACAAAAATCTCCCATTTTAGGCACACCACGCTGGCTTTTTGGCACACATTTGTAAACTACAGAGACTTTGTTCCAAAAATTGGGAAGAGAAAATAACTTCCAGATCATTTGCAGCTGTAACAACTGATATAATCACTTTCTCTGAGGAAAAAAGATCCATTTTTATAAATAAGGACACATGATTCTTAAATAATTAACTGGCACACAGGCATAATGACAAGAGTCTAATTAAATGAGACTTGACGTGGTCAGAAGCGTGGATAGTGACACACAGGGTAAGGATGAGAGGGATTTCTTTTGCTGTTAATTTGTATTGAAGTTTCAGTGTGATACAGACTTCATTCCAGTTCCGGGAAACACACTGAATTAATTACAGGTAGGCAAAAACACCTCCAATACCTAAAATGCTAGACGTACTATTTGCTCCAAGCTGTTAAAACTACTGGCATAACACAGCTCTGCATAAATGCACTCCAAGAGGTTAACATTCCATTCTGTTTCAGCGCTTCTCTCTTTTAGACAGTCAGGAAAGCACTGTGATATTGACCTTCTCCATCTACCTTCATACACATGAACACTCCCTGCCCACATGTGCTGCCCCAGTTTCTAATAATTTCAGCAGCATTTCTGCTCTTATGTAATAAGTACCTTTTCAACAGAGACTCCTTCAGAAGAAACCAAATCAACCAAAGCTCCTTTTGCATAACATACCAAGCAGTTGTAAGTTACTGGCTACTGGATGCAGATGACAGACTGATCCGAACCTGTGACCTCCAAGGGACCTACACTCCCGCATTAACCATCCCCTGAGAACCAAGCTGATCAATTTTTTGTAAAAGCACATACAGGCACTAAAGCATTTTAAAGGGAAAACTGAGGTTATTTGAACAGAAAAGCACATACTGAACTGGAAAGTCAAAGCCTTTCACTGATGTATTATTTTTATGGTGTAAAACGCATACTTGCTACTTTACAGAAAACACTTAACACAAGTTTTTTCGGTTTTGGTTTTGTTTGGGGTTTTTTTCCCCCTTGGAGAATTCAGACGATAATCAGCACTGAAAGCTAAATCTACGCAAACATTAATTTGATTTAATGAATGCACAGTGATAAGAATTTGATTTAGGGAAGTATATTCCAAAGACCATTTAGCATAAAAGGTGATGCTGAACACACTGTAACAGCTGACGGAAGGAATATTGGTGGTTGACAAAACTACATACTTGACACACTGATACAGTTCACACTTCTATCAGTAAACAATATGCTTACAAAGGGTGGCTAGCAAGGTATCAGTGTGTCAATGAGTGAGAGACATTTAACTGATTAGAAAATAAAGACATTAAGAAAACCCTGAAAACCTAATTTTAAATGTATGATCTTTGTTTACCTTTCCCAACAACAGCTCTTACGCCCTAGCTTTTTTGCATGGTTAGGAAGAAATTCCTTACTGTGAGGGTGGGGAGGCATGGGAACAAGCAGCCCAGAGAAGCTGTGGATGCCCTGTTCTTGGAAGTGTTCAAGGCAAGGCTGGATGGGTCTCTGAACAACCTGGTCTAGTGAAAGGTGTCCAGGGGGCATTGGAACTAGACGGTCTTTAAGTTATTTCCAGCCCAAACCATTCTATGATTCTCCTTTGTAGAAAACTACTTGAGCCAGGCATTCAATTCAAGTTTAAGAACCTTTACTATATGCCACGGAAAACCGTACAACATAAACACCACTAACATTTTATGTATCCAGTTTCTGGCAAAAGGGTTGAAAATGAAATGGCTACACCATACAGGAGTAATTTTAATAGTGAACATAAATATGATCCTAATCCAGGAAAACTCAACAGAGTAACTTCCACTGATTCAGCTATGTATCAAATCTTACATGCACAGCTAGCTGACAAAACCAGAAAGAAATGAAGACAAGAAAAAACTCATACACACTCATAATTATGTTACTAATGTTTAAAAGCCACTCACTTGTGGAAAAAAAGGAAGTTGTTTTTCCTCTTTTCATATGCTTAAATTACAGCACTGACCTAATGTAACCAGTGAGCCACCAATAATAAAAGCACCACGCTGAAAACAACTAACAGCTTACCCTTTACCCACACATAATTTTGGTACAGGTATGCTTAAATGCAGACACCAAAGTCTGCTTACATAGATGTTTTGCTTGTATTTGATTGCCAGTTTACTTGTATTTGAATATCAATTTGCAAGCTAATTAGAGAACATTGCTTAGCCCATTACAGAAAAATAGGGCTCCACCATTAACTGCAGTGCTATCTCACTAATTCCTTTAAAGAATGGCTTCAAACACCATCTTCATCTCCATTCAAAACAATTAGTGTACATTTATTTCACATTTTAAACTGCAGCGAATCAAATTTTTAAACACTTTAACAGATTGCACCACTATTTTGATAGCTTTTATGTTACAAATTGTGCTTTTAGGGATTCTAACTTTCCTATTTAAGAGAATGTTAAACTGGAATTCACAGAGGGCCTTAAATAATTCCTCCTCTCTACAACCTGAGAGGCATATGCCATTACCTTCAAAAACCTAACAAAATCTACTTCTTAAAAGGCAGCACAGTGCAAAAGAAAGAGCTTGCTCCTGCAGGCAAGCAGACATGATCACAATATTTGCCACTGCTCACAAGTCTGCCAAAACATGACAGTAAAAAAGAAGGAAAAAAAAAACCCAAAATGGGCCAGTTTCTGCGCTCTGCAGGCAGCTCAGAGAAGGAGGAGGTGGACCTGAGCCATGCTGTGCTGCTCCTCTGCCCAGAGCATCAGCGCCGACAGGCAGACAGGAGCTGCAGCCAGTGGGGTGAGGGATGGCAGCCGCGGGCAGCGCTTGGGTGCCCTGGTTCTCCAGGATTATCTGCAGCCAGGCTGCCAGGTTAATGGGATTGCTCCCTGTCATCTGCAACCCCGCTAAGAATTGTGGCACAATTCACTACTATGCCTGGGTAGTGCTGGGATGCAGCAGGCATCAAGGGCAAGGGACGGCAGGGCACTGATCCTCAGCTGCCCAGTCCTGGAATATATTAAAGCTGCAAGAAGAAAGCTCCCACCTTCACCGCAGAGAGAAAAGAGGGTGGAAAAAACCTAACAGAGAATCTAACACAGTAGAGTTTTGCTCAGTTATGACCTCCTTTTCTCTCATCACCACTAACACACCCCTCCTTCTCATTAATTTATCGCCTTTTCCACAGCAGGTCTCAGCAAATCAACAACTAAGCTGACCCAGAAGAGAATCAGCTCATGAGAAAAAGCCGGAACAGTCCTGTGACACATCATCTTGCTGATTAAACTCACTCATCCTGCAGCCACACCACTGTGATGTACTTGTAACAACAGGAAAGATTTACATTTGGGTATATCCTATCCTGGCTTTACTTAAGATTGGTGTATTCATATGCGCTTAAACTGCAAATCTATACACACAATGTAAGAAAAAATGAAAAAAAATATTGCTGGTACCAAATCACCTGTAAAAAGCAGCAGCAGTGGGTTTTGATACCACTCTATAGATACTGATGAACCCTCAGCGCTGAAACCCAGTGCTGCCTCCAGCACCGTGGATAAGCCATGATGTGCAGCTGTAGGTACTTTGGCTAACTTCATGCCTTGACTATAAGATCAGTTTATCTTCAAAAGGCTCTTCCTTGTGCACGTTCTGATCTTGGCTGAATACTCAGATAATTAAGTTTTTTAACATAAATCGCAAAAAAATGGAAGGCATGGTACACTGTGTTGTCATTTTGGTGTCAAGAAGGCCTGGTGGTTTCTCCTAGAAAAGCTTCCCGGCACTATGTGCTCACTTAATTCATGTTGGTGAGCTCCACTGGGTCCTCTGCATTTCCTTTAGGGTGGGTACTGGATGCCCATGACTAGCTCAAACTGGATGTCATGAAGAAATCTGAAAGCATTCCAAGACACTATCCTTTTTACCTCGGGTTGCTTTGGCCCTCCTCTTCCAACTAATGCAAAGTTTCTCTGTTATTTCTAGGGTTCTGGAGAACCTGTGCTTTCCTTTTCCCCTTGAATGACACCAGGGTTAATACCTCCACCCATTCCATCATCCTTCATCACCTGGACTCTTCTGCTTCCATCTTTTCCCCAGTCTCAGCTCCATTTTGCACTAAAGAGTTTCACTCCATTTATCCCCCAACATTATTTTCCCTGCCCTCTGGAGGACACATCAACTAGTGAGGGCATATGGAGAGGAGTAGAAAACCATCTGTGCTGTGTTAAATTGGAAAGATTTAAAGGGTACCAAAGGCCAGTTGCTCCTTCTACAGTCTAATCAGAAGATAAGAGCAAGTCCAGTAAATTTCCTTTCCAGCCAAAATCTGACCATGTTCCTTTGTACTTTCCTTCTGCTCCTTCTTTCTCCTGAGTTTAGCAAGTCTGGCTCTGATGCCTAGGACATGTCGTTAAAGTTTGGAAGTTAACTCTTCCAAAAGTTATTATTTCCAGAGTAAAAAAAAAGCCCTCACATTGAGTGTCCCAAGTTCGACCAAAAGCAATGAATCGGCGTCACCGCATTCAACCAAAATCAGCGCAGTTCAAACTGTACTCATATTTGTTTTCTGACATCCAAGTCTTCAATTCACTAGTATTTGATTCAATGTGGTCTTTAGGTGTTTACATACTAGAGGAATTTTTCTGTATCTGGTATGGTAATATGCTTTGCAATAAAGGATATTTTCCTGTAATATCAATTCAGCAGGATGCTCTCATAAATCTGTCTTCCAGATTGTTAGAAAACTGACAAGCCAACAGAAGATGTATTGTAGTCTTAAAAGACAATTTTAATTATAATTTATAATTATATGAAATTACAATATGAAATATAATTATAAATACCATTTTCTCACATTATGTATGTTAACACAGATGGCCTCACCTGAGTTTCTGTTCCATGTATTACAAATACTTATATACTACACAAAGAAACCATTTTTTCCCCCATGCAGCTCTTGCAGGCAACAGCAACTTTTTTTCTGTAACTAAAAAAATCACCCACACCTAAGGGTACTTTTGCCTAGGTTTTCTGCACAGCTTTGCAGCCACCATTCCTCCCAGCCTCCCCTAGAGCACTGGTCAGCATTGAAGAATGCTCTAACTGTAAGGATTCCAGGAGAAATAATGGCCCATTGGGAATCAAAGCCAGATGGCATCGTTTAAAATTGAACTACAGCTACACTAAATGGTGTTAGAAAGAGTATAATGCTAGACCCAGCTTCGGAGGGCAGAAACAAACATCCCCTTTGCCATCCTTCATTGAGCCCTGCTCAGAGCTTACTGAGGCAGCTAACAATTCTGCTGTCATAACTCAGATTTCTGCACACAGAAAGGACACTACATTTGAGAACTTCACAAGTAACCAGCTGAATACAGGAAAAGGGAATGAGTACTAATTAATTCAGTGCATTCCAAGTAAATGCACCATAGACAGAAATTACTATCTGAACTGATTAACTAAGATAGTAATTTACAGATTCCAGAACACTGCAACCTTTCAAGATTTCTGTAATTTCTCTGTACGTGTATTTTTCTCTTTATCAAGTTTTAGTTCTAAGAGTCTATGTGAGAAACAGAAACAGTGCTCCTTTTCCAGGGAATAAGGGAGAACCATACTTCTTCTTTGGAAAAAGTTGACAGAATTGTTAATTTAGGATTTAACCACAAAATGTGGTAACCATGTGTAATCAAATATTCCATAAAAAGTAAAAATTTTGTTTACTACATGTTTATAAGGTTTTTTTAGAATTCCTTCTTCTCTAGAACTCAAGTGATAAATTCTTGGATTCTGGATATACAAATTTATTCACATACTACATACAATTCCATGATAGCTTTACAGTCCACCAAGGGGTAATAAAGTTATGTTTCAGCAATGTTTGCCCTTTATATACATTCATAACATCACTGCATTTTATTATTTATACTTATTCTCTCTTTATATGTATGGAACATTCAACATACAAGCTTGAAATGAGAAGATACTAACTTTAGTCCATAGTTTAATACTCAAAAGTAAAATCAGGTATCACATATAAGTCAGAAAAGCAAAAAGGAGTCACCATTCAAACAGGTATATTACCACAGTTTGGCAAGGTGAATATATGCTATATATATATATGCTATATATATATGCTAGGATATATTCTATGTTTAAGTAGTTGCTAACAGGGAGTAAGGAAATGACATCTCAAAAAAAGCAGTCTCTTGCTTCAGCAAAAGCAAGCTCTAATTTTAAAGGGATGAGTATCTAAGAATAAATTAAGAGCTTGGTACGTGAATAGACAACTGGCAGCATAAAACAGGTACTGTGCTAGGGTAGTGAAAGCAAACAGAAGCAGCTCTTCCAATCCAGAATAGTAAACTCAAAACTGACACTGGAGAATTTAGGATGCTGTGGGGTATGGAAAGAGTACAAACAGGAAAGCTGTTTGAGAAAAGAAGACAAAAAGGATTAAAAATGCAAGAAATAGAAAACTGGAACACAACTGTAACATATAATAAAAAGATAAGCCACAGCATCACCAAGTAAGAGCAGTAAAATCTACTCTGCTTCTCACAGAAGACAGAAAAATGAAACCTACAAAATGTTAAGCAAAACTGAGGGGGAAAAGTACATTACCAACAGAAGCTTCTGGAAAAAAAAAATTCTCACTCCCACTAAGGCTTAAAAGAGTAACTAGAAGGATGGTAGGTTGTGGGGTTTTTTTCTTGGGTTTTTTTGTTTTGTTATGGGTTTGCTTTTTTTTTTGCAAGAGGGAGCAGGGTGAAGAGTACAGGAAAAGAATTTCAGAAAACAATACATTTGGGAAGAATTGAAACAATTTTTCCCCAGCTTGCCAGCAGCTCATAGAGAGACCCCATCCATCTGAGATTCTTTGGCTGTCTGCCTGGAAGGAACTTGTCAACTTGTCTTTTTGCTTAAGGCAAGGAGACTTCAAAAAAAGTGGTTACCATTTTCTTTCTTTTCAATAGAAAAAAAAAAAAAAAAAGGCAAAATTTTTTTGGGGGGACAAGACTATTTCCCTTCTTGGNTGGAAGGAACTTGTCAACTTGTCTTTTTGCTTAAGGCAAGGAGACTTCAAAAAAAGTGGTTACCATTTTCTTTCTTTTCAATAGAAAAAAAAAAAAAAGGCCAAAATTTTTTCGTGGGGAAAGACTAATTTCCCTCTTGGAAAATATAATTCTTCTGTGAACACTTTCCCTGGCTCTACAGTTAATGTGCACTGGAATATCAAAGCCCCCAATGTATGTTGCTATAGTAAATACAACAGTGGAAGAGCTATTTACAGCAAAGGAAGGCTCATAAGCCTTAAAAGATGTGCTGCTGTCTTCAGTTTTAAGCATTATGACTTTCTTAAAAAGAATTTTATTCTTAGCTGATGATAGACATTTGTATACATAGAATAAAACACCACTAGCAACAAAGCCAAGTAGCGTCACCTGTTTCAGACAGCATCCATGTAACTCTCTGCTACATCATGAAGAAATGTTAAGTCATTCTCAAACACCAGGCCATGCCGGAGGGCCACACTCACAACAACACCACATTTCTGAGTTGCTTGAGACCCATTGGTATTTTCAAGAGTTAACTACAAAATAAGTCTGTGGGAAAGCCAAAATCAAGTTTCGTCACTCAGTTTGAAAGCATCAAAACAAATGCCATTTTCTAAGCATTTCACTGCTAGAGGAGAGAAGGCAGCAGGGACACCATGTCTCTGTTTAAGCTCGCAAAGTCTTTGAGAAAAAATATAAAGGAGTGGGAGTGAAAGTGTACCCCAGATAAACTGGTTAACCCTGTTCATTTTATTGTTTCATAAGCACTTGGTACCAGGCTCAAAGAGGAGGGAAGGCATAAGTGTGCCTTTTTTGGCAGAGCTGATGCTTACTCTGGCTTAAATGGCTCATGAAACTGCAGTGTTAATCATCCAAAATCACTGCTTATCTCTGTGATCAACACCAAAACATTCCTTTTCTTTTTCACTGTGCAACGCAAAGACCTTAGAAATATTTTATAGCTACACAGCGCTCGAAGGAATGGTTTAGGGATGAATTTGCCTAGCAGAAAATTAAAGCCATGCATTTAGTAACAGGAGAGACAATGTTAAAATAACATCTTTGAAAGATAAGAAACTGCTACAGTAATTATCAGAGTAAGAATCTCTTAAGAAATGATTCTGCAAATAACCATTCAAGTAACCTTTCCAAGTGAATGATTTTAGCTGAAAACACTTTATTTGTATCTTAAAATTTGCAGGATATAGAACAAAGATTAGATAAACAGGCTGGACATATCAAACTGCCACAAGTACTTTTTCCTGGATGAACTACAAAAATGTGATAAGACCAGCACAAGCAAGGGCATTTAATATATTAAATGAAACTCCCTCTTGACTTAACCTCTTCTTCTCTGAATACTACATCTTATTTATGGCCCTCCAAACAGTAATCATATTTTATCTACAGAAACCATTCATAAGTACTATGCCTGTAAATTTGGGTTAGATATCTACTTCTGTTAGGTGATGGCTGGAGACTAATTTGCATATTACTTATTTTCCTTTTTAAATGTTGGAAGATTTAAGTCCTAAAAGAATTCAATGTATATTAAATTCCAAAAGAGCTGGAGGCCCAAATAATTCCATGGCTTTATTACTAAGACACTTCTTAGCAATGAATGAAGTTTCTCTTAATTCTTCTTCTGAAATTATTTTCTTTTTTCAGCCTTTATACAAATTAAAGTAGTAGTTCTGAGCTCAGCCAGTTCCTTGGAAAAAAAATCACAGAATTTCAATGAAGCCACTGGTATTGAGTGAAACAACATGTCAAACATATTAAATAAATTCAAAACTAGGCCTAGAGGACTCAGCTTAAATGTGACCTGAGCATACTGCATCTTGAAGTCAGAACTGCCAGACATTGTGCAAGACAAATTTTAAGACATCAGCTTCAAAGAGTCTCCAAGGCTATGACCAGTGAAGTCTGTTCCAGGGGAACACAAGACCATGGGTCACTGGTGACACTACGCCAGAAGGAGGCAATACGGGAAAACCTGTATGGTGCAGGTTACCTCCTACACACAGCTCAGTCAACCCCTCCACAAGGAGGAGTTTCCAACTTCTGTGACTCCTCAACTAGAATCTTCTTTTCCGTTTCCTCATCTTGAAACCAGGGGCAGCAAGGATAGCTCTCTTTCTCTTTTTCTCTCCCCTCTACCCACATTAATAAATGTAGAGGTTTCTTTTCCTTTTCCAATTTGTTATCCTGAATATATTGCTCCAACAATTTTTCACATACTGGGACAGCTGAACACATGGATAACTGAATGTGTAGTTGCCACTCGTGCCCATATGCACAAAAAAAAAAACTTTGTAGATACTGACATGAAGTCTTAGCCATATGAAGAAGCAAAGCCATTATGAATTATACTTAAATGCAACGGGAACAAGTCTGATCTTCCCTCAAAAACAAGCACCATCTGAACACAGGATTAAAGACAAACCTTTTCAAAAAACATACAGTATAGTGTAGTACAAGGAAATTTCCCATGATAGTGCTTTAAAAGGCGGATATCCTATATTACTTTAACAACTAGAATGCAGAAACAAAGAAGTCATATTCTAAGTCTCATTTTATTTAAGTTTTGGTAAGATGGAACCAAACAACTTAAGAGAAGCCTGTCCCCCAGTGTACTAGACAAAAGCAAATAAACAAGACAGGTGATAAATATATGGTCATTTTTTGGGCAGTATTTCAAGAAGCAACTTATCAAGAAAGCATCAAGTTAGGGTCAAATTACTCTGCAGATATCTAAGATGTCCATAAATGCCTCTGTGCTGGTGGTATCAATGCACAAAACCAAAGAAAATTAAAGCCTTCATCTCTAAAACATACAGAAACTAGTATAAGCATCTACAAGGATACTGCAAGGTTATACAGGGAGAAAATGAGAAGCGCCAGAACCCAAATAGAACATAATCTGGTGACAGATTACTATTAAAAGAAAATTTAAAAAAAAAAAAAAAAGTGTTTCTTGGAATCAGCAACAAAAGGAGGGCTAAGAAGAACCTCCCTCCTTTATCAAATGTGGTGGGAAACATAGGGATAAGTGATGAGGAAAAGGCTGAGGTCATTAGTGCCTTCTCTGTCTCACTCCAATAGCAAGGCAAATTGTTCTTTGGGTACCCAGCGCCTGAGTTGGAAGAGTGGAACAGGGAGCAAAGTGAAGCCTCCATAATCCAAGGGGAAATGGTCAGTGACCTGCTGCACCACTTACACACACACATCTATAGGGCCAGACAGGATGCACACAAAGGTACTGAAGGAACAGGCAGAAATGCTCAGTGAGCCACTCTCCATCATTTATCAGCAGTCCTGGATAACTGGTGAGGTCCCAGTTGAATAGAGGCGAGCAAATGTAACGCACAGCTACAAGAACAGCCAGAAGGAGGATCTGGGGAGCTACACCCTGTCAGCCTGACCTAGGGGCTGGGGAAGGTCATGGAGAGGATCACCTTGAGTGCCACCATGCAGCACATACATGACAACCAGGGGATCGGGTCCAGCCAGCCTGAGTTCACAAAACACAGGTGCTGCTTGATGGACCAGATCTCCTTTTATGACACTGTGACCCACTCAGTGGATGACTGGAGGGCTATGGATGTTGTCCACCTAAACTTTAGAAAAGCCTCCAACACCAATTACCACAGTATTCTCCTGGAGAAACGAGCTGCTCATGGCTTGGATGGGTGCAGTATTTGCTTGGTAAAAAACAAAAACTGTCTGGATAGCCAGGCCCAGGCAGTGGTGGTGAATGGAAGTTACATTCAGCTGGCAGCTGGTTACCAGTGGTGTTTCCCAGACTGGGGCCAGTTCTCGTCTAATATCTTTATTGATGACTGGGATGAGGGGATCAAGTACATTTCAGTCAGTTGGGCAGGAATGCTGATCTGAAGGTAATGCAGAGGATCAAAGGGCTGAGGCAAATTGTGTGACCTTACTGCTCTCTACAACTCCTGAAAGCAGGTTGTAATGAGGTGCGGGTTTGTCTTTTCTTCCAGAAACAAGTGATAGGACAAGAGAAAATGGCATCACCTTCCATCTAGGAGGTTTAGATTGGATATTAGGAAGAATTTCTTCAGCAAAAGGGTTGTCAAGCATTGGAACAGGCTGCTTAAGAAAGTGGTGGAGTCACCATCCCTGGAGGTACTTAAAGGACATGTAGATGTGGTGCTTAGGGATATGGTTCAGTGGTAAACTTGGCAGCACTGGATTAATGGATGGACTTTATGATTTTAGAGGTCTTTTCCAACCTAAATAATTCCATGCATTTAGATAGGCGAGGCAACCGAGATCGGAATCAGGCACATACATGATTATCCCTCAGAAGCAAATGTCATGCAACTCTACTTAACTTTCAGCATCATCTGAATCTAGTTTAATAACCAGAAAATAGGCTTTTGACAACAATAGTATTTCAAAATGACAGTGTAATTAAATTTAAGTCAAAGCTATGCAATGATGGACTGTATGTTTATGTGTAACCAGCAAATTATACGCTTTTAAGCATGTCAAAATTTTCAAAAGAATTAACCACTGCAGTAATTCAGTTGAGGAAACGGTGGTATGAAAAAGACTCCCCCAGGTCATTTTTCAACCAGCTGATATGATGTGATACATACTGTTTGCCTCATACAGTGTTTCCAATTCCTACTTCCCTAAAATGTTATGCATTTTAATACCATTCAAGGACAAACCAACAGTCATGCTTCACTCACTTCTGAGAAGCAAGGGAAGGGACTGTGGGAATGGGATGAATAATGAGACAGCAAGTCAGTTTGTCATCCTATGTTACTAGTTCAGACTCAGTTAAAGCTGATTAGACATTATCATCAGGTTTGCATGAGCAATGACAACAGACAATTCATACCCAGTCTACTGTGGTTCCTAACTGATGGGAAAAGAAAAGGGGAAAACTGCAGAATTTGCCTTGACTCCATACAGAGTAATGAGAACTTTCTCAGGACAGAGCAGATCTCAAAACCTGTGTGATCTCCATTTCAACAGGAACTGACAGCATGACAGTTAACCTGTAAAAAAGATTTGGTGGTTTCAAGGCAAGCCCTTTGGAAAGCGCTTGTCTGCTGTGCTTTGCATCCCTGTTTCTGCCCCCAACCCATGTTTGTTCATCCCATACCAAGGAGTTCTCATGCTGATGTCTATTACAGGAGTCTCTAGGAGAGCCATCTATTAACTCCCATTCAGTGGGAAAGTGAGGAATATTCTCTTTCCTCTTTATTATTTTCTTAATTGGCAGAACATTTACTTCAATACATAAATTTCTACGCCATCCTTTATCTGTGCTGGTAGAATATACTTCCTTGAAACTGAACAGAGAAAGCTTTAATAACTCAAGTTTAAATACACTAAAGCTAATCAATTCATCCTGCATTCAAGTTTCCATTATACTTCTAAGAAAGCACAGAACAGGTCTGTAAAATATAATTAACGAGAGACTGCTACATACAGCATGTAAAATCAAGACTACAGCTTTTACTTCATTTGTTTTGGAGACTCATTAGAATTTTTTTCATTTAAACATCTCAAACTGTGTAGCCAAATTTATATGTGAAAGAAACAACTAATTAAATTAATTTAGTCCTTATTTAAGCTGTATTTGAAACCATCTAAAACTGATGTTCTTAGTTCCACAATTTCCAAATTAGATTTAAAAAAAAATTGCGTTAGCAGTTCAGAAAACAGACAAATTATTGCAGATTTTTAAAAAATGTTGGACTTCTGAGAACTTGTATTCTGAAACTTAACTGGCTGGAAAACCCAGGAAACACTCAGAGCATCTGCCTCTGCGTCCTACTCTATCCCTGAAAAATAGAGACACAAAAAGAACAATGAACTGAATTCCCACCCTGGACAATCTGCGGGCAGATGTACTGACTGCGGGGTACGCCCGGCAAAGGAAAAGGGCTTGCACTCACAGAGCACAAGGTGAACAGATCAACCCCACCCTGGGCACGGTGCCATTCAGATGCAGGTAGGTGCCAGGATGAGAGAGCAGTGCACTGTCCCTGAGACAGCCCTGGCACTGTCCTGCCTCTCCTGGCAGAGCTCCTTACAGAGCCCACACTGCTGTGGGTCACTGACCAGGGGCTCACAGACAACCACACTCTCACGTTGCTGCCTGTCCCATTACTTGCTTTCCATAGGTGTCTCTCCTTAGATTGCCGTCAAAAAGAACTAAGGGAACTATCTCTGCTTTAACATGAGCACTAGAACTAGATGCGACTGCAGTTCTTATAAGAAAGATATAAAGCAGAAGGGAAATTTTCTTTACCTTCTCTTACATATATAGGCTCTAGTGTAGATTGATGGCATATATATTGTCAGAGGTAGTAAGAAACATCAGTGTGAACGCTGTGCTGAAAACAAGAATTAGAGGACAATAATGGGAAGTTCTGTAACACTCAGTGTTTTAAAATTACAGTCAGAGGTGCATGTGCTGCCAGTAATGCCAACAGATTTTCCAAGTTGTATGACAGTGATCAAGAAATAATCACAGAGCAGCTGATGTCCTTTCCTGCAACAGTCTGCGTCCTATTTAAGGATGAAAATGCTCCAGTGACTTATGGTTACAACTAAAAGAAACAAAAAAGTTCAAAATATATTTTCTAATAATACCATTGAGAAGAGGCTGTCCTCCATGTACGCTCCTCGACACTACCGCACTGTGAACATCTTCAGGAAATCCAGTCTTGCATGACATATCTTCACAGGTTGCCTTTATCGGTGCCTAAAACACAAGATAAAATTTATGTAATACCTGCAACCCACATTCACCAGTGAAACATTCCAGTTGGCACATACTCCGCTTTGCCGCTGTCTTGTATAACCAGTCTTTGTTTCTGAACTACTGCAATTAGGACCGCAAGCGTGAAGGGTTAATCTTTCTGATAACTGGAATGGAAAGAACAAATCCCACTTGTCTGCTAAGATCTAAATAATACACCATCTTGATTCTTCTGACAACTGAACATTTCCACTAAACCAGACACTGAGACTGAAAGGGAATCATAAGGTGAACAAAAACATGGGTGAACAAAACCCATCGGCAACTTTTTCACAGCCAGACTACTTGAGAGGAATTACTTCAACCACTGCTTTAAAATGCTTTAGGTAGAGAATTTCTGTGTGAGACTGCACCAAAACAAGTAAACTAAGACAAAAGTTACATTTGCAGTAATTTAACAGAACGTACATTATGTTAGCGTTCAAACGGATACCACATAAAGCCAAATGTTTCCAATGCAATCTCCTATTTCAAAGGGACATTAAATTAAAAGGAAAGTAGCTCATTAATTTTGCACACTGGAAGAGCTGAGCCACTAAACTGTTTGTTCCCTCACTTATTAAAAAAGTTTACCCTCAAATCACATTCTTGAAAGAGTTTCATAAACGGCTTTTTATTAAGAGATATAATACAGCATTTGGAAACTTGTTTGTTCTGTAGACTTCCATGCTCAGAAGCTGCTTCTGGTAGCAAAGCTATTTTCCAGGACAGTTTGTTGCCTATTTGGGAAAAAACAAACAAATAAAATCAAACTTTTTCAGTGGCAAAGGACTGAGATTTCTTTTCCGTGGATTGGTTTTGTCTCATTTTAGCGCTGCACAAGACAATGGCCCACCACACATGTGGCTACATGACCATACATTGGCAAAACCCCTTTCACACTGCACACAGCAGAGAGGTGAGCTCCCATGCCAGACTGGGCTGAGATACATCCAAGAAATCTTGAGAGCCCTTGCACAATTTCAAACACATCTACATGCCAAACAAAGGCCTATCCATGTGCATGCCCAGATGTAGTACACGGTCTTTGACTGCACAAGCAACTGCGTGATTATATCATACTTAAATCAGCTCAAGACTTAAATTAGATTTTCCTGTTTGCTTTCCCAGATGGGCTTCCATCAAGCAGACCTACTCAAAGCCATGTAAGCATGTCTGAGTACACTTGCAAAGAAAGCCCTAAAGGAAAAAGAAAAAAAGGGAAGGAGAAAGACAAGATGGTGGTGTTACACCCATTCACCATAGTAACCTCAGGGAAAGAGAGCATTAAAGCAGAGGTGGGACAGGAGCACTGCAAACCACAAGGGCTTCCTCAAGGAAAAGGGACTAGGTGGAAGCCTAATCTCTCCACTAACACATATGGCCAAACTCAGCATGCAAACCCCTATTAGAACAATTTTATCACTAATACAAGGAGCCATTTGTAACCCATTGCATTGCATTTACACCAGGAGAGTCCTAACTGTGCAGCTAACACTGACACCAGCAAAAACAACAACAAAAAAATTTACTAATTCACAACTTAATACACTATCCAGGTATGCGCTCAGTAAGAGAATTTGTAATTATCAAGTTTCACTGTGGCGTGGATTTACTTGTGACTTAAGTTCTATGCGGGTATCTCACCTGTGTACAACCATTCACGTACTTTAGTATGTTTACACAGAGACCCTAAAGAGAAAGCAAATAAAGCAACAGTTTAGCTACCACGGGACTACCTACAAAACTGGAGCCTGACTCTGTAGCTAAGTGCCAACAGTCTATTTACATACTGAGTTTTTAAGATAAAAAGACAGCAAATCAAAAATAACTAAAATTTCAACCAGACAGTTTCCTCAGCTTTAGAACTCAAATCACAGGTTTAGTACGTTTTCCACAATTTGAAAGAAAAATAGTAAGACTCATTTAAACTACTGTACAAAAGGTGACTTCAAAGTAAATGATGTAGAAAAGGAAAACAAAGTCTTTCATGGTATCTTTGAAACAAAAAGGTACTGGGTGGGCAGCAAGATTTTTCACAAGTCTGCACCAATGTGCTTGGGAATCTTTCAGCCTTTCCAGTAATCTATATGTACTAAACAGCTCTTATAAACTGAAACAATGCCCACTGAAACAAAGGCTGGGGAACATGAATAGAGAGCCTTCTTTATTCTTTCATTTGCAGCCATCAATTTTATGCAGAAACAAAAGACTGTACTCTGCTCTCCAAAAACAGCCCTTTGTAAAGATTGTTTGAGAATAAAAACACAAGGGAAGGAAGAATTCAAATTTTCAGCAATTCTTAATCGCCCTGTGTTAAGCATTCTGAATTAAGTAGAAGTTGCAACTTCAGACACACTGGGTCATATCAAGTTCAGCCTAAGGGTACTGCAAGACTTAAACCATTTTAACTCTAAGTAAAGGATGCTGAAATATTTTGATCCCCTTATCTGGGGCAAAAGGCGAAAGCTAGTGATGATTATGGGACACATTATTATAATTTACAGGATTTTGTATGATTAATACAATTCCCAAGACACTTTCAAATTTAAGATAATATTACTTGCACATTCATCTACAGAATGACACTACTTAAAAAAAGCCCTGTCTTTTAAGACAGAAAGCAATTACCTTAGCTTGTACCCACATAAAACCTACTCAGCGAAGTTACAAAGCTTTGAACAAGCTCAGCCCTTGGAAAATTCTCCTCTCAAGTACTAACAGACTTTGTGATAGCAAAATAGAGTTACTTCTAAAAAGCTATTCTGCTTTCCTCATCCTTTATGACTTGTTTAGCCATTTTTAACCGCTAAATGAGTGATAAGCATTACCATCTCCAGATGCTAGAGAGCTAGTCACACGTGGTATCAGATCATGCATATAAACTCAGTACGGTAGATCTCAGATTAAATGCAACAGGAAAAAGGCAATTATGAAGCAACATGATGTACATTAGAAGTCTACCGTCAAAACTGTTATTCAATCAATTAAAAGAATTCACCATTTTGATATAGTTAGGCAGTTAAGCCTGCAGTTTTGATACCCTGCTCCTCTGTTACTTTAATTTCATCTCTAGATATGAAACCTGTGGATTAATTCCAAGGTTGTATTCCAGCTTAATTAAAAAAAACCAAAACCTAAAACCAAAACCAAAAATAATGTAACAACCTGTTTACAATCTCAACTGTATAATTCTAAGGGAGTCACATTTACATCTTTTTCTAAACACCACCAGTAAAAGCCTTCTAACAATACAGGTCTCGAAGTTTTGAAGTTTCTAACTGAAATAAGAACCCAGCCAGACAGAACTTCTTCACTAGTGCTGACAGATATGAACTCACAACCCTCTCCAATTTCCATGGTTTCTAAAAAGCAGACACATTTAAAATACAATTCCAAATATCTGGAAACATCCACTTAAAGAAACATCTATTCTAAAATGTAAACTCACCACCTCCTCTGCATATCCCATACACCACTGGAGTTCAGTAGTAGCTATCAATCTGAAATATCCAAGTCTCTTCTACTGTTTCCATCTGCATGTACTAAAACACAAGATTCCTTAATAGCAATTGTACTGAAATGGCAAACAAGTTGTTTTTGGAAGACTGCTATCTTTTATAATCAATGTAACTTAATCCTTTAGGAAAAGAAGCCTAGGTAGTAAAATGAGGAACCAAGGGGTATACATCGAAGAAAATACCATACTACACAGTATAACTGAACATTGTACAGCTACCAATTGCCAAGTCTAGCCAATTCACAGGACACTACTGTGTCAAGTTCAAAACAATGTCTGACATAATTATATGTATGACAAAGCAAGAATGGGGTATTTGAGCTCTTCCTCCTTAATAACCAACAATACTTTGCAATTACCACAGTGATATTCAACTTCGGCACAGACCACAGAAACATTTGTGACTGTGTTTAAAGACTTCATGTTTCTTCGTTAATTTAAAAGCCAGGATGGTACCCAATACTCACTTGCAACTTATGCTGCAACTCTAGAGATTGTTCTGTCCATTTTTAGTTTTGTGTACAGACATTATCTGACACGGGGTAATGTTACTTAACAATGAGTTTCTACTTACTGCCATAAGGCATAAGAAAGATACCCTGCAGGATGATAGAAACATCTCCAAAAAGCTTTAGATGCTAGAATTCAAAATGTTCAGCAACTCTCTCTTAAATCTCCAACTTGCTGCAAACAAAGCTGCAACAGTTTATACTCTCACAGTACTCAGTACTTCAGCAAATGTAGTCAAGTACAATTTGTTTTCAACTGTAGAGTGCAACTAGAGAAAAAGAAAAGTGCCTTTCACTGAAATTGTTCTGGAAGCTAAAAGCTTCCAAAGTGGGTGCCAGGCTACATCCTCCCAGAGATCATTCAGTCAGAGCAGAAAGGCCTTTCGTTATACCATCTTCACTTCTAATCAGTGCTCTACTTCATGAACCACAAGATTTTAGATAAAAAATCCAATTTCTTAAACCAACACTTTTATCTCTCAAGCACCTTCCCCAAGTAACAGAATTTGCAACTTTTATGCTACCATCTCATTTAAAATAACTTGCCTTAAACCACCAAAGGTTCATGGAATCACACAATGCCTTGGGTTGGAAGGAACCTTAGAGGTCATCTAGTTCCACCCTCCCTGTCCATGGGCAGGGACACCTTCCATTAAACCAGGCTGCTCAAAGCCCCATCCAACCTGGCCTTGAACACTTCTAGGGATGGGGCATCTACAACTCCTCTGGGCAACCTGTTCCAGTGCCTCACCACCCTCCCAGTGAAGAATATCTAACCTAAACCTACTGTTTTGCAGTTTGCAGCCATTCCTATTTGTCCTACCTCTACATGACCATGTAGAAAGTCTCTCTCCACCCTTCTTTTATGGTTCCTTCAGGTACTGGAAGGCCAAAATTAGGTCACCCAATTACGTTCCAGTCTGAACAAACCCAGTTCTCTCACCCTTTCCTCATAGGAGAGGTGTTCCATGCCCTCTGATCATCTTCATGACCCTACTCTGGACTCACTCCAATAGGCTCATGTCCTTCCTGTGCTGGGGACCCCAGACCTGGGCACAGTGTTCCAGGTAGGGTCTCACCAGAGAGGAGTAGAGGGGCAGAATCCCCTCCCTTGCCCTGCTGGCCATGCTGCTTTTAATGCAGCCCAGGACATGTCTGGCTTTCTGGGCTGTGTGCACAAAACACTGGGTCATATCCAGTCTCTCATTCACCAGCACAACCAAGCCCTGCTCTGCCATGGTGTTCCGGATCTGTTCAGACATGATGTTCATTTGCTTTATTAAAAATTGAGACAATTATTTAGTATATTCTGCAGAGTTCAAAGCCATAACCCAAGTGTGGACTTTCCCCCTTCCTCAACTAGGAGAACATGGGAGTAGTCTGCATCTTCCAAAACACGTGGTTCTTCAGGTAAACCACAGCTAAGAGAATTAGATCTTAAAATTTCAACTGGAATAACAAAACCAAATAGAATTCCTGTACATCTAAGTTGCATTGTTTTAATCATAACAAAAAAAAAAATAAAAAATTGGTCCGGTATTTGACCATACATTCTAATTTCTCTACAAGAAAAGACCTCTGATTTGGTAACAGCCATTGTATTGCTCACACTGAACATCTCAGCCCATGAAACTGCTGCTGTTCCATACAGGAGGATTCTGCTTTTTCCTGACCTTTGGGGAGGCCTTGCAAGGCCTCTTTGGGGGGATCACAAAATTTTAACTATGTCTTCAGCTGCTGGGTGATAATTATATGCTAATTATAAGGAATAGGAGAGCCCCTAGAGGAGTCTGTTGGTAAAAATATGTTTTTTAAATATGTCAAGGAGTGCCTAGAGGAGAGGATAAACGCGCCTTTTGGAAACATGATATTTAATTAAATACACGAATACTGACTAAAACCAAATAGTTTAAGTGAAATGCTGAAAAGATTTGGCAGCAAAATACCTTCCATCTTGGAAGCTGCTGATCCTGTATCTGTTTTCATAAGCCATTTAAAAATAGAAAGCCTAATTTCCCTTCTTTATTCAGACGAAGCGCCCATCATCTTTTAACAAGATCTGCAGGATCAAATCAAATGATGAATCATGCACACTTGGGGTTATATACCCCTCAAGGTGAACAGCAACATGGTCCAACACCCCTCAGATCACCCACAAACTACAAATGCACTCAAGAAACATACAGATCTTCCTAAAACTCACCCTGCAATAACAAACGTACAATACATTTCTGTCCTCCCAAAATTCACCTCGTTGTATGCCAGTGTTAACTTGGTCAATGACTGAGTCTCAGTTCAGTGGTAGGTCAGAAGCGCTTCACCACTGCTCTTGGAAAAGATCTCAAGTATTCCTTTTGCCTTCATTATCTCCACCCAAAGTTTGGGCAATACTCTCAGGCACGTGGTGAGACTTTTGGGGATGGCGCCATGCAGGGCCAGGAGCTGTACTTGATGATCCTTGTGGGATTATCAGCTTATTCTGTGATCTGTCTCACTGAACCCTACGCACTAGTGCCACTGGGTTAGCGGAAGCACACAGGCTACTTGGTAAGGCCACTATGGGTTCCTCCTATCCTTTACAAAAAAAATTTAAAGTAAAAATTCCAGGGAACATTAGAGATTGCATAGCCTTTGGGGAATGGACTTGGTGTTTTGTGGGTGTACATTGTTCAAAATAATTTACATTCTCATCCTAATGGGAGAGCTGATAACTACTGAAACTATTCCAAGCTTTATAAACTGTTTTGTTAACCTAAAAAAGCACTTACAAAACCAATGAAAAACAGAGTTTAACTGGTAAATGATTCTGTTAAGCAGGAAAAGCCATTCAAAAATTCCTACTCCTTACCACATGACAAGCCACTTACACAATACTGTCTGTACTGAGTAAAAACAACTTTACTCACAGCTTCCTCAAGCTATTTTTAAATATAAACATGCAATTCTGTCACAACTAAACAGTCTCATGTGTTAGTGCTCAGTTATTAAAAAAGTAATAAATTAAATTATTGATATAAAAGTATCAATGAAACTAAGTAAGACAAAACATGACAGGGTTCTTCCAGTGACGCTTCTGGGAGGTCCTCCAACTTCTAGAAACAGAAAGGAAAATAACAGATAGGAAGTTTTCTAATTACATGCTCTTGACTAGATGTAGTTCAAAAATATGATGATTTTGGGCAATATTTTAAAAGCTGGTATCAGAAAATTATACATTCATCTTTCTTGCACACTGAGCTACATGCCTAGGGAGCAGTACTACCCAGGAAGAGAGAGACCAGTAGAAGGCTTTCTAGAAAACACACATTTATTAAAAATACATCGACTGACAACACGGGAACATACACTTTCTGGTACATAAGCAGAATATGTATTCCTGAGCTTGCTACAATATCTGCCCAGATAATCAGATTTTTTTAATACACAAAATTATCTCCTGTTTTGTCAACCAATGATTTTAATTTGAAAAGCTTGCTGAATTATACAATGTTATCTATCCTATGAGGGATGTAAAAACAAGTTTTTAAAAAAGTATTTTAACAAAATATATTTAAATAATATATTCAGTTTAATATCCAAAGAGATTCAGTTCTGCAATTACCTTTATTTTGAAGATGTGCGAGTGGTATCACTATCACCCAGATCAGACAGACAAGGATTGAAGAGCTCTCTGCTGCAATACCCTGGCCACATTTAACTTTTCCAATAGATCCACTGAGGACAAAGCAAAACCAGAACACAAAGATCTGCACCCAAAAAGCTGAGGTACTCGCATAACTACCCTGATTTGGGGCTTGTGAGATGTGTTATAAAATGCGTTCCATTCACTACATTTAGTTCACTTTGAAAGGCGTTGATGGTGCTGGAGTCTGTTAATGGAGTCTTTAATCAGAGGCACCCCAAAACTCGTGCTTATAGAGATTAAAAAAAAAAAAAAAAAATCTAAGATACAGGCACACTGTGTACAGAAGACGTACCCACAATAGGGAATCTTGCTTGTTTCTGCACAAAACCACATTAATATTCCTCACCCCAATTCTGCCAGTGACTACTGCTGCTGGGGGTAATTACTAGAGGGGTAGAGCTGGCAAGAAATGCCACTGCCGGATTCTCCGCAGAGGCAGCTTAGCAGGAGAGTCTTTTAGGGTAGCAGCTTTATCACCTGGATACACGCACTAAGACCTGGAATAAGACCAAAATTGTCTGGAGAGGATAATAATTTATGTCCTCTGTCATCATAATTCGAATTCAAACCAGTCACCTAAGCTCAAAAGGCTCCAAAACTGCTTTATTGCTTACTTGCTTTTGATTTAGAAACAGACAACATCCACAGAGTGATTCAATCAGCTTACGTTTAAAAGAAATTATTCCCTTTTTAAGCACTTTATTTCTACTTTGTATTCCAGTTTATTTCTAACAGTAGCTTAATTCCTATAAACCCATACTAGATTTCCCATTCCTTTGCTAGATTGGAATTGTTGTTTTAGCCAGGAAAACAAGACTCACTCCTTTCATCCTCTCTTCTGTCAGGATTTTTTCACGTAATACTCCCAGACTCATACTGATAACACTAACCAGCAAAATAAAGTGCAGTTTTCGTGCCCTTCTTTCTTGTGCAGGTTACACACTGCCAAAACTCTTAAGCTGTATTTCCTGTATGCAAACAACATCCACAGATCTGCCTTAAAATCTGGTTCCAGTTACAATCTTTAAAGTAATTCCATAATGACAGCTTTTCTACATCGCTAATGAGTAACAAACTGACTAATAACTCTAGAAAACACAGATAGATAGATGTTGTGTTGCAGAGAGGAAAAACTATGTGAAAAGGCTCAACATTTCAAAAGAACCTGATACAGATAACCTCCTACAAACCAAAAGTAGTAGGTATGACGACAGGAGAAAAAAGTTAGAACTGCACCTAGCTGGTGAAGGTTCTCACAGTATGCATGATGGAAGAAAGGGGGACGAAAAAAGAGCTTTTAAAATGACAGTGTTGTACAGACACAGGTCTATAAATCTGATTTCACACCCAAGTTCCAATTTTGTTACACACTATTAAAAATCAACCCTAACCTGATTTAATGGATACCCAAACAAGGGGGAAATTGGATTCCCCAACCGTAACGCGCCAGTGACACTGAGTGATACCTAAAAGCAACACGGCTGGTTCCTGTCCTTAATTCATAGCTGGTACTTCAATTTCAAACCTGCCTTGGGTAGGGAGAGGGAAAAAAGAAAAAAAAAAAAAAAGAAGATGGAATAAAAGCTTACACGAGATTTTGTGCTTTAAAGATTTATTGAGATAGGGAGACTAAACAGAACTGAAAGCACATACAGTAAACAGCACGTAAGGACTTAAAAAAAACCACACCAAAAAACTAACCCAACACAACCACAGCCGGTAAGTGGCACACACAAGTTTCTGAACAGGGTGTCTGTTATCACATGCAGCCGCTCATGCTCAGCCGGACACTACCCAGTCACGCCAGCCAGCCTGCCTCGCGTCCTCCTAGGATTCAGGGGAAAATCCCAGGCTGCCGTGCAGCAGCATTTCAGCACCTCGCTCGCCTGGTGCAAGTCATCAGCCCCCGAGAGTGCCTCAAAAACTGCGTGAAGGACTCAACTGACCGCGGACCCCGTGAGGGGACGGGACTATGAGAGAGACGGAGAAGCGGAGACGGGAGGCCGGGCGGGCTCCTCCTGCCCCCGGTGCGGCGGAGGCAGCGGGGCCGCACCATGGACAGTGGCTGACGCTCGCCGCCTCCCCGTGCCCTGCGCCAGTCGCTGAGGACGCGGCGGGAGGGCGCCCTGCCCGCCCCGGCACCCCGGCCCCGCCGCCGGCCTCGCCTCAACCCGCTCCCCCGGCCCGACAGAAATGCCCCAATCGTAAATACCATTAAGAAGCGATGATCTGCGCCATCTGTCCCTCGGACTTACCGCCCTCTCCACCCCCGGCGCCGCGCCGGGTACAAGCTCAGCGAGCACAGAGCGAACGGGGAACCCAGCGGGTGCCCCGGCTCCGCGCCCGCTCCGGACACCCCTCGCCGCCGGAAGGGAGCCCAACCACCGCCCCGCGGGCACTGGCCCCGCTACCCCAACGGGATCCATTTTGTCGCCTCCCCATCCTATCCACACGCTCACCGTCACCCCCATCTCGGTCCAGACCTCCACTTTCTGCACCTCACGACGACCACACCGCGGCCAGCGGTGCCCGGCGCTGCCCCGCGACCACCTGCCCGGGACCCATCACTCGCCCGCCCGGAGCGCCCCGGCGAGGCCGCCGGGGGGAGGCAGCAGCAGGACTTTCATAACAATAAATTAAACAGTTCGGGGCCCGAGCCTGTCCCAGTGGAAATTCCCGTTAGCGGCAGGGGGTGGGGAAGCCCAGCGCCCAGGCGGAGGCTGATTAAATTCTTCCCGGGGAAGGGATTAGCGGGCGAGGGAGTCGGGGGTAGCGGAGGCGCGGGGGCTGCTCTCTACCCCGCACCTCTCCGGCACCCCAGCCCGCCCTTCCTCACGTGGGGCGGGGGGGAATGCTCGCTCCGTTCCCCACTCCGATAGTTTGTCGCCCGCGGCGGGGCCGAGCTCCAATGCTCCTGCCAGGAGCGCGGGTACCGGCCGGCCCCCCCATCCCGCGGCACCTGCTCTCCCGCGAGGCGGGATCGGCGCCCCCATCACCTCTCGCGTCTCGGGGACCACTCTCTCCCTCTCACCCGGCCCCGGGCAGAAGCTCCCCGCCTTCTCTCTCTCTCTCTCCCCGAGGCGCAGAGCTCGGTGGCGGGGCTGCCCTGAGCAGGTGGCTCTGCGCGAGCGGCCACGAACTACCTCGGGGCATCCCGGCGGCGGGGCAGCGGCGGCTGCCGCCTTCCCTGACCCCCTCCCCGAGACCCCCACCACGAAGCGGAGCTAGCCTGCCCCACC